>UESW01004456.1:286887-300279 GCA_900491605.1 Calamus simplicifolius
CTATATCCTTTTACAACCAAACGTGCCTTAAATTTATCAATAGTTCCATCTGCTTTTAGCTTCCTTTTAAAAATCCATTTATTACCTATTGGTTTGATTCCAGGTGGTAAATCAACCAATTCCCATATATTCTTTTGTAAAATGGATTCAATTTCACTATTGATTGCTTCCTTCCATAAAGGAGCCTTTGGAGAAGATATAGCTTCTTTATAATTTTGTGTTCATTTTCTATCAAGAAACTTATAAAGTATGGTCCAAAATTCTTTGAACTTTTATTCTTTTTCCTCTTCTTGGTTCTAAATCTTGTTTTTGAACCTCTGAAGTGGATGGTTCCTCTTGACTTACTTCAAAGTCCTTTTCCTTAAAGAACTATATTTTTCTTCTTTATAAGGAAAAATTCCTTCAAAAAATCAGCATCAATAGATTCAATAATTGTATTCTCATGAATATCAGAGATATTAGATTTAATTACTAAAAATCTATATGCTGCACTATTCTTTGCAAAGCCAATAAACACACAATCAATAGTTTTAGGTCCTAATTTTGTTCTTTTTGGTAAAGGAATTTGGACCTTTGCTAAGCAACCCCACACCTTTAAAGTTTTATAAGTAGGTTTTCTACCTTTCCAAACTTCAAAAGATGATTTATTTGTTTTCTTAAAAGGAATTCTATTCAATATATGATTAGCAGTAAGTAAAGCTTCACCCCACAAACTATGTGGAAGTCCAAACTATTTAACATAGAATTAATCATATTTTTAAATATTCTATTTTTTCTTTCTGCCATACCATTTTGTTGTGGTGTATAAGGTGCAGTATTTTGATGTACAATTCCATGTAATGCACAAAATTCTAAAAATAAAGTGGACTCATATTCTCCACCTCTATCTGATCTTATAATTTTTATTTTCTTGTCTAATTATTTTCAACTTTGGCCTTATATAATTTAAACATTTCTAAGGCCTCATCCTTATTTTTAATCAAATAGACATAACAATACTTGCTGCAATCATCAATAAATGTTATGTAATAATTTCGTCCACCTCTTGTAGGTGTAGACTTAAAATCACACAAGTCACTATGAATTAAACCAAGTAATTCATTTGACCTATCTTGAATAGATTTAAAAGTTTGTCTAGAAAACTTAGATTCTGTACATATCTCACATTTATGCTTTATATTAACATTAATTTTTGGTATTAATTCCAGATTAATCATTCTATGTATTGACCTAGAATTTATATGTCCTAATCTAGCATGCCATAGGTCAAACGAATCAACAATATAAATAGAAGCCTTATTCTTATTATTGGCATTAACAACTATTACATTTAGTTTGAACAAACCATTAGCCAAATAACCTTTCCCCACATACATGCCACCCTTAGTCAGAACAAATTTATCTGACTCAAATACAAGTTTGAACCCTTTCTTACTAAGTAAAGGGCCAGAAACTAAGTTTTCCTTATTTTAGGTACATGTAGCACATATACCAAAGTTATCACTTTTCCAGAAGTGAATTTGAGCATCACAGTTCCTTTTCCTTCTACTTTTGAAGAAGAAGAATTTCCATAAAGAGCTTTTCTCCACTAGAAATAGGATTGTAATCATAAAATAGATTCTTGTCACTGCAAATATGCCTTGTAGTACCTGTGTCAATCCACCAGCCTCTCAAATTAGAAACCATGTTGATTTCAGACACAACAGCAACCAAATCAACATCCAAGTTAGCAATGTTGGCCTGATTATTATGACTCGAATTTGCTAAATTCTGATCTTTTCTGTGGCGGCAATCTTGAGCCCTATGCCCTGGCTTTCCACAAACCCAGTAACTTCCTTTGATTCTTTTGAAGTTCTTTCTTTTGGTGCAAACTGGTTTGTGTTTCTTTTTGTATCTTTTTGGACTTTTTTTTCTGGAATTTTGACTTATTTGGTTGTCCTTCAATCATGTTTGCTTTGGCTTCAATTTCAGGAACATTCGTCTTGTCTCCTTTCCTATGGTCTTCTTCAACACGCAGCCTCAAGATCAAGTCTTCAATAGACATATCTCTGCGTTTATGTTTTAGATAGACCTTGAAATCATTCCAAGATGGTGGCAACTTCTCTATAATAGCACCAGTTTGGAAGTGTTCATTCACAACACAACCTTCTGCATGTAGTTCGTGAATCAACACTTGCAATTCTTCCACTTGTTTGATCACTAATTTTGTATCAACCATGTTGAACTTGAGAAATTTATGAACCACGAATTTCTTTGCCCCTGCATCTTCTGTTTTATATTTTTTCTCAAGTAAGTTCTAAACATCTTTTGCAGTCTTACATTCTGAATACACATCATAGAGTGTATCATCTAATCGATTTAGAATATAATTTCTGCATAAGAAATCAGACTGTCTCCAGGCTTCAATTGTCATCAGTGTCTCTTTAGTCATTAGATTTTCATTGGTCTTTGGAACTTCTTTGACTATATGAGCCAAATTCATGGTTGTCAACTAAAGATCATCTTCTGTTGCCATCTTTTGAAGTCTAGACCCTTAAATTTTTTAGGTCTCTCATCTTTCATATTGCAGGAATTATTATTCCCATCAATTGGTTGCGATGCCATGTTCACATATTCTGTTAATTAAATACAACAACACAAACAACAATATAATGAATATAGAAACAGATGAGGAATTTCTGTCTTAGATTGTTAGTAATCTATATTCAATAATTCGTGATAAGTTTAAATAAAATAAAAGAATAAGAAATAGAACTGTTTTGAATAGAAGCTTGCTTAATTGCAATGTCCTAAGACAGAAATTTTCCACTCCTTCCTTGTGCTTAGAAGATCTGTGGGTGTCTGTCTTTTTAGGATTCGACTGTTTATAATATAAATTCTCAGCACTAGAATTTAGACTCTGGTAAATTGGAATTGTTCCCTTCTTAAGTATATGTGCTCTCAAAGATAGAAAACAAAAATTCAATACAAAAAACTCAGATTAAGTATTAAATTTATAGAAAACAGTTTGCCTCTTTGCCTCTTCAAAAAGACATGTCCTTTGACATTCAAATTCAAATTTTGTGTCTTTTCAAAAAAAAAAAAAAATAGTTATATATAACTACTTGGTAGTTATATTGATGAATCAAGGCCCCAAGGCTCAATCTTTGATTTATTTAATAATAATTTATTTATAGATTCAAGCCCAAGAACTACTAGAACCCACTAGCTTTGATTCTTCTTCAAAATCAAAGACTTAAGGCTTTGTACTTTTAAACTTGTAGTCCTTTTTGGTTTTAATCAATGTGGGATAAAAGTTTTCTACTCAAAGGACTAAAAGTTTTCTATTCAAACTATATTCATTCTAACAATATATACCCTGGAGATGGTTCTGATGTTATAATAGAACAAAATCAATTATTGTATAATGAACTAATAGTTATATATTTTGCTATATATGCCAAAGTCGTGTTCCACTTGCTTAAATTTAAGCCATATCCTAAACTGGCTTAAATTTAAAGTACACCTGCAGTCTGTTTGCGGGAGAGCCGGAAGAGTTATCGTGGGATCACGGGTGTTTCTCCTGCCGAGGCCCTCGATCCCTCGAATAAACCAACAGAGGGATGACATTATGCTGGCGCTCTTGCTCCAGCTCCAGCTGATGCTGCTAGCAGCAACAGCATACCCAAATACTTGGTCAATAACCTGCATTGACAATTGTGGCAACGTTAATCAGCATCCCCTATCCTTTGGGCATTGATCCAAACTGCTCGATGAAAGGCTTTTAAATTGCTTGCAAAGGAAAAGTCTATGTGCACTGCATGACTCGTGCACGGTGCGTATGCATCCAGAATACTTTTATACTTTTTGCACGTATGATTATATGCATACATGAATCAATCACTTCACGAGCTGCATCGTTCTTACATCGTGCATGGTGCACAAAAAGTTTTTCATTTGCAAAAAGTTGAAGCTTTTCTTTGATGAAAAAGTCCTGTATCATGACTTTTTTTGTTCTTCTTTGCACCACATGCATACGAGTCAATCATCATGCACACAAAAGATATTTTCTTCTTTGGCAAAAGTAACTTCGGCCCATCAATATATTCCTTCTATTGGAACAAGCCCATGCATACACGCGTTTTGATTTTTATGCATGTAAAAGTCTTTTTTGCATCGCATGAGCATACATGCGCCTTAATTTATGCATGTAAAAGTTTTTTTACATGGTAAAGTTATCAAAATTTTAATTCTTTAAAATGCATGGCATAAGATTTTAGTCCAAATTCTTCGCCAGTAATAAAAAAAGTGACCATATATTGACCACCAGCATAACTGATTTATAGTTTTATTTAATTGCAATAATTCTTCATTGTTGCAATATTTGCTCAATTCTATGTGGATTGAGATTATTTAAGCCGATAACATCACTTATTTGTTAGTAAAGTAAAATGAGGAAACTTAATTAATAATTAACAAATGAACATTTTATTTAATCCTATCTCACCTGCTAGCCTATATCCTAGAGGAATAATGCTCCCAATAAAAAGACCCATCCCTTACAAGAAAAATCGGTTCTAGCTGACCTAAAAGATGCATTTAGTGACCATGCATTTTGAGGTCATTTTGATATCTTGAATTATTAATGATCCTAATCTTAAGATAATTGATTCTCAATGATCAAAGATCATTATATTTGATATGAGATACCACATTAACCAAGGATCATTAGAGGTCTAACATCATCATGTTTAGCATACTATGAAAATTCAAAATTACTAACTATAAAATATCAAAATTATTCTCATTAAATGTCTATTATATGACTATAACA
The DNA here is from genome assembly GCA_900491605.1 of Calamus simplicifolius. NCBI lineage: Eukaryota > Viridiplantae > Streptophyta > Magnoliopsida > Arecales > Arecaceae > Calamus > Calamus simplicifolius. The sequence goes on from UESW01004456.1 coordinate 291,701, forward strand.
TATTAAATTATATCATATCATAATATATAAAAATATCATATTATATTATAATATATAAATTATAATATATATATTAATTTTATATATCTGTTATATATATATTTTTTCTATTATAATATATTTATTATAAATAAAAAATATTTTGATCGATATATAGATTTTAATTCAATACCATAGCAGGAAGATGATTTTAAATCATTATTTTTGAGGGTGTAAAAAAGTCATTTAAGAAGTGATTCATAGGATGGGATAATCTTGAGTCGCCATTATGCAGCAGGATTATTTATCACTACTACAAAAAGTTAATTAGACTACATCTAAAAAATAGTCTTTTATATATAGACTATGTTTTCTAAACCATAGTCTAGGTGAGTGTAGTTAAAAATGTGAGTGTAGTTAAAAGTCCCTCGTTTAGACTACGTTTTTAGACGTAATTAAAAGTAAAAAAAACGCAGTCTTTAAATACATTTAGACTATGTGTTTATTAAAAAATATAGTCTATAACTGTACAAAAGACTATATTTTATCAAAAAATATAGTTAAAAGTCAATAAAACGTAGTCTTTAAATACATTTAGACTATGTTTTATTAGAAAATATAGTTAAAAGTCAAAAAACATAGCCTTTAAATACATTTAGATTACGTTTTTATCAGAAAATATAGTTAAAAATTAATAAAACGTAGTCTTTAAATACATTTAGACTATGTTTTTATCAAAAAATGTAATTAAAAGTCAATAAAATGTAGTCTTTAAATATATTTAGACTACATTTTTATCAGAAAATATAGTTAAAAGTCAATAAAACGTAGTCTTTAAATACATTTAGACTACGTTTTTATCAAAAATTATAGTTTAAAATCAATAAAATGTAGTCTTTAAATACATTTAGACTACATTTTTATCAGAAACTGTGGCTAAAAGGCAAAAAATGTAGTCTTTAAATATATTTAGACTGCTTTTTTATCAAAAAATATAGTCTATTATATACATTTGACTACGTTTTTATATTAAAAATGTAGTATAATATCCAATCATGTCATACAAACATATACTTTCAATTCAAAAAAAATCCTAAAAATATTGAATTGAAATATCCAATACTGTCATACAAACATATACTTTCAATTTCAAAAAACCTCAAATACATTGAATTGAAATATCCAATACTGTCATACAAACATCCATAACATTTTCAGATAATCTAAACTTCAATATATAAACATCTATAACATTTCTTCAAATAAAACCTTATAAGTACTCGATCCATTCTCAGCACATAATGTCGATCTCTTCTTATTTATAAATTTTCTTCTCGCCAAACTGCATATATACATAAGTTACTCAGAAAAGGAGCACTAAATAAAATATGACACAAAAATCTAAAACCATAAAAAGTACTACTTATATGAATTATGCAATAATAACCTACCTTTTTCATCGGTTGAAATAATATGATTTTCAATGATCTCTTTCATATACATGATGACATAATAGCCACATTCATGCACGAGTAGTCCTTGGCTGGTGCATGGGATGAGTGTTTTGCAATATATTCATACACGAGATCAAGGAATTAAATGCCTCAAAAACAGAGAAACACAGCAGCCAAGAACCTACTGTAACCAATAAAGGCTTAGCATCAACAAGCATATAATTTACAGATCAAACAAAAAGACTAGTATTTAAACATTGATGCGCCTGGAATGCGGGCTTAATAGCACTGAATAATAAACCAAACTCTTGCTTACCCACACTTGGCAGTAGTGCAGCAGCCAAGTCCAATAAGAGGGCCCTGCAATCATATGAATGGTGCAACATCAAATATTGCACAAAGCCAATTAATGTTTTGATGAACTAGTTTCAAGTAAACTTCTAAAAATAAACATAGTAGTCATTACCTTGAATGTGAGAGTGACACTTTATCAGATAAATTGTCAACTTGCATTGAGTTGGAATTATTATCTTGCTTCACTTTAATCACTTTTTAAGTCACCTTCAATAGCTTATGCATAGTATTTATGAAGAATTTCTTGACTACCTTTTCATCTGATATGGAAGCAAACTCTTGGATTGTACACTGGAAGGTAAGAAAACACAATAATCACACATCTTCAAAGTTAACATACACAAAGAACAATGAACATGTGTTCACATATAACATGTACTTTTTTTTAAAGACCAGATAACATGACTGTCCTGCTTCTAAAGAAGTTGCAGTCAACGAGTTCAGAAGTCATTTTTACAGCTCAGAGGGTGAAAAATGCACATGCTTAAATATAGAAAATAAACTAATTAGCAGCTAGCAATAAAAAGTAAAAACAGTTTCTCATCCTATAGCATAGTCTTGAATATCTTGCATCGAGACCAAATGGTGTCTAAGCAAATTTGGAAAGTAAATATGGGCAATATATACCAGGATAGATTCATAGGGCTCAGTTTCTAACATTCAGATCTAAAAACACATAATATCTGTAAAATTGTGGGTGGCAAAAATAGAATACAACAAATTCTGACAACGCTATCAGCATATGGATACCTTATATTATACAAAAAACAAAATGAACACCTTGATTACACTTGATGCCAAATAAGAAATCTCATATACATTATATCATATACCTGCAAGCATCCACCACTATCGTTTGAAGATGTCAAAAAGACTTTAGATAAAACTGAGAGAATCTCCAAGAAAATGACTGTATGCTTTCAAATTATTGTTTGCTACAACAAGAGTATAGTGATCTCTTGCTTTTCTTTCAGCTTTGTTTATCTCATCATCAGACATGCTAGAGTTTCCAGATTGTATGTCCTTGTTCTGTTTGATCAGAATCTATAAAAGCAAATAAATAGAGAGAAACAATATGAGAATCCAACAATTTATGCAATTCAAGGACTCGAATCTGGATCATGGACATGAGATAAATCTATCGACCGAAGGTCTTGAGCTAGTTGCCCGGATGGCTGGCCGGCCATCCCTAGGCATTAGCCGGCTATGGCTTGGCCGGGCTAGGACGGAATGACACGGCTTTAGGGCTTCGGTCTCACACCGATCAACGATGACTATGGCTCAATGCCGATCGGAGGTGCCCTGAAGGGACAGTGCACAAGGCCATGGCCAAACGGGGCAGCATAAAACAGGGCCAGAGTAGGGGTGTAACTGAGTCGAGACAACTCGCGAGTAGCTCAAAATTGACTCGAAAAATACTCGAAATCGACTCGCTGCTTATCGAGTCGAGCTCGAGCTCGAGCTACTCGAGTAAATTATCGAGCGAGTTCGAGTATTAAAATACTCAGCTCGAAAGGCTCGTGAGCTTTATTGAGTTCACGTAATTTAACTTTTTTATCCTTGTAATTATAATAAGGTTAAATTAGAAAATGAACCGTCGTTCGTCTTAGCCTCTTACGTAATTTTACTTTTTTATCCTTGTAATTATAATAAGGTTTAAATTATAAACAAACCGTCATTCGTCTCAGCCTCTTAGTGATTCAAAATAGGGAAAACAAACAGTTGTTCGTCTCAGTTTTTCCCATCGTTCATGATGGATTGACGGTTCATCTCAGCCTCTCAGGCTCTCAGCGGCGATTCAGCGCAGGCCCTAGGAGGAAATTAGGGAAAACGAAATCGTCCGTCTCTCATCCCTAACTCTAGGATAGGGCTCATCTCTAAGCTGTAATTGCCTAACTAGTAAGCCCTATCTCCATTAAGCCCTATCTCCATTAAAGATAATGATTATCTTTGGAGCTTTGGCTCAAAATTTGGTGTGAACTATGAAGGTTGCGGACTTGCGGTGGATTGGAGGTTCGAAGGAGCCTTCTTTGTTGAAGCCGAATTCACCCTTGGATTTAATCTGATATAACCCACGGTAAGACCTTGGAAATTAATTTATATGCTCTCTGATAATTTATCTTGATTTTTTGGTAATCTTTGTTCAGGAAATAGACCGTCGTCCATCGATTAGATTTTCTTCCCTCCGATGGCGAATACGACAATGACACAAGGTAATAGACCTCTAAATCCCTAAATCCTCTTTTGCTTCTTCTTGAATTAAAGAATCATTTAGAAAGGATTAGAGTTGAGCTTTGTTGGGAATAGGTTGCTTAAAAATTATTTTTTAAATTTTTATACGAAATTCGAATCGAGTCGAGCTCGAGTACATCGAGTATTTTATCGAGCTCGAGCTCGAGCTCGAAATAAAAAAACTCGATCGAGCTCGAGTCGAGTTTCGAGCTTCAAATTTTAGAGTTGAGTCGAGCTCGAGCTTGGCACTGTATCGACTCGACTCGACTCGATTACACCCCTAAGCCAGAGACTCGATCGGCCGATTTTGACCGATGAACAAGGGCAACAAGAAAATAGGGTTCTATGGATTACCTAGATCCGCAGTAGCTGAAGTGGAAGGGGACAATGGTGGCACTTCTAGCGTTCTCCCTTGACGACGAAGATGACTAGGCGTTGGCGCTGACGGCGATGGAGAGGGGGAGTTTGCAAGTGCTCGGCGCGGAAGGGCAAGCGGGGGAAGAACGCGAAGCAGATTACCTGGGTGCTACTCCTCAGGCCCATCGTGCTGCCTGACCTCTCTCGCCTCCGCCTTCTTTGGCCTCGCATCTGCCGTCTGCCGCTGCGTTGTCTTTAGTCGAATGGACTTCGATGCCACCTCATCCCTGCCAGAGGAGAGCCCGGTGTTTGTGCACCTGGTTCTATGCCTTTATCAAGGTCTTCCTTTAGCTCTCGGTGGTGCTCTTGGGGGTCGAGGTTGTCGCCTACTTCAAGGGCTGGCACCTGGGTGCTCCCCAGTTCCGAGTGGATCCACTTTCGAGCGGAATACGTCGCTATGCTGCTCCAATTCCTCGCCGACACCTGCATCATCCTCTTCCTCATCCAGAGCGGAAACTGAGAGGGCCCTCTCCCATACGCCAAACCACCGCCCTCTCACACTCCCTCTTAGATCAATCTTTAGATTAAAAAAAAGTGAAAGATTACCTGCAATTGAATCAGCTTAGTGAAGAGACAACAAACAAAACCCTAATCCCGCATGGGGTAGAGTCTTTGTAAACAAAACCCTGATGGTGGTGGAGTCTCCTTAACCTTAATCTCGCATGATAGCTGGTGGACTCTCCGAAAATAAAACCCTAATCCAGAACAAAACTGCGGATGGAAGAAAGAAATTTGACTTTGGGTATTGTGAGGGTTTCGTTTAGGAAATGGGGGAAAGCGAATTAGGAGGAGGAAAAAAGATAAATTTTTAGTTTTATATTAGACTACGTCTAAATTAAAAACGTAGTCTTTTTATATTATCAGATAATATAAGGCTATGTCTTAATTAAAAACGTAGTCTTTTATATATTATCAGATAACACTACAAGAAAAATAAATATTGCGACGCCCAAATGCATCGCAATTGCGTCGCTAAACATGCTATTGCGACGCAATAGCGACGCAATGACGGCATCGCTTAGATGTCCGTCGCAATACCCATTTGTCGCAATTGCATCGCAATATTGCGACGCTCTGCGACTCAACATTACGTCGCAATATTGCGACGCATCCAAATGCGTCGCTAAATTTAAAATTAATTTTTAATATTTAAAATTAATATTAAATATTGCGATGTATTAAATTACGTCGCAATATTGCGACGCATCTAGCTGCGTCGTAATATTTAATAATATATTTTTAGTATATAGCGACGCAATTTGAGTCGCTAATGCGTCGCAAATAAAATTTTTTTTAAAATATTGCGACGCAAGGTCATTGCGTTGCAATATTTATTAAAAATATTTAGATATAATAGCGACACAATTTTAGTCGCTAATGCGTCTCTATTAAATTTATTTTTAAATTATTGCGATGCCAGGTCATTGCGTTGCAATATTTAATAATAATATTTTAAAAATATTAGCGATGCAATTTCAGTCGCTAATGCGTCGCAAATTAAATTTTTTAAAAAATATAAAAGATTAAAAATTAAAACGGTTAATATAATTTCGTTAAATCTAAATATTGATAGAAACATTTTTCACTCAATCCAAATAATAATTAATTTCCAAAAATAATATATTAAAATTTTGAAGTTTTTACAACATAAAAAAAGAAAAGAAAAATACATCAAGAATCTGGACGATCACGTGGAGGCTGTGGAGGCTGAAGACTCTGCGATAAGCGGCTAACCATATCCCGCAAATAATGCATCTCATCTCGCATGTCTGCAATCTTCTGATCCTGGCCTCGCATACGATCCTCGAAATCCTGCTCGACCTTCTGGCGAACCTCCTCTGCAATAGATCTACGAAGGTCGTGTAAACGCTCGGGAGGAATATCACCAGAAACTCGCGAGCTGGAGGCCTGATGGAGAAAATATGTAGAAGCTCTAGTGCCCAGACCATAGACCCTGCGGTCTCGTGGCTGGGCACCAACAGCCTCCAAAAACACACGCCGACTCTCCTCTGCTAAGAGTTCGATGGGCGTCTCCCCATCAGTAGAGTCGACCTGCGATGCCTGGGAGCGAAGCTCTCGACTCGTGTCTTGAAATTATGAAATCAATAAATGAGTAATAAATTTCTTGAAATAAAATTTTAGAATTAAACAGATACTACATAAATCTAATTTCTTACCGCAATCTCCCGTGATCGCGTGTCGACCTAGGAACCGTCCCTCCTGGTGTGTGTCACCCTGAATAGACGAAACTCACCAGGATCTCCGCCCTCCTGCTCATACTATAACAAAAAAAAATATTAATACAAATATTTGTAAATAACTAAAATAGTAATTAAAATATTTATGTTTTCTTACCATACGCCGTCTGTGCTCCTGAATCAAATGGAGCCCGAAGTATGGCGGGAGAGACCCGTGCCAGGACCGCCCTTCTCAGATCGGCGGTTTTGTGCTGGCTGATGCGGACCTCCTGCGCCAGCCATTGGACTGCCAGGCCTGCTGCCACTCATGCCAAATATCCTCTGGCACATGTGGAGGACGCTGGACCCGATGACCTCCAACGATGAAGCATGTCGGAGTATCGGCGTCCCGTCAGAGCCTCCCATGCTGCCCTAATGGCATCATGGCTGGCAGGATCCCACGTAAACTTTTTCTGCATTAAAATAAACAGTTAGTTTCTGAATTTATTAAGTTTAAGAAATTTATATCACTGATAAATTGTATTTAATAAGTTTACCTGAAACTCAGAAAAATAAAACTCCCTCGTGGCTGGAGATACGTGGCGCCAATCGTAGCCACTGGGATCTGCATGCCTCTGAAATACGGCACTGATGTGGCTGGATACATGATGCTGCTCAATGAATCTATTAAAAAAATGCATGTTTATAAGTAATTGACTTAAAAATATAAACATATATTTTTAAATTAGTATATACTTACATCCCCTGAGCATCAAGTCGAAGTACAGTGCGGCCGATGGTGGAAGAACTCTCGGAGGTATGTGCCAATCGGCTGGATGGTAATACTGCTGGAGAGATCGAAGGTTGTGCGACTGCTGGAGATCCAAACTCTGCATCTTCGATGCTCATGTGATCTGATGTAGCAGGGCTACATCCTTGCTCACTCCGTATGTCGTCGGTAGATCTACCTCTGCCCGTCATACTGAAAATACTAAAGATTCATACAATTAAATTACGATTAATGATTGACTATGTAAAAATTAACACTTATAAAAAAAAGTTAAATTTTAAAAACCTCTATGTTTAATCGGTGTCATTTGTTTCGTGAAATGTTGGTTCAACATCCGATGCCGTATCGGATTGCGAATCAGTTTCATTATCATCGGAAGGAAACCAAACATTGCATCCGCAATTTCTTGGACATCACCATTTGGATCTCTAAGTGATGTTTCAGGAGCCCTTGTGTCGTCCTCAATTGCATGCATTTCATCTCATCCTCTTGAAATGCAGGGCACTCAGCTGATTGACTTGATGAACTCTCCTCTAATACGATTGTTGAACGTGGGACGATTTTAGAAACGGCCCACCAATCTCGCTTGTCGTTGCGCAAACTTGGATATCCGCAGTAAAAGACTTGCTGAGCTTGGGATGCAAGGATGAATGGGTTTATTTCTGCAATCTTCATCGATGGTTCACTTCAACCAAATTGTCGTTATGAACCCTTTTGCCCAAAGGAACTATCGGATCGAACCAATCACAACGAAAACAATACGGTTCGTTTCATAGGCCAACCGGGATATTCAACTTCAACCACCTCTACTAACTTTCCATAATAATCTGCATATTTGCTCCAACACTTTCTCCTTTTACACACGCCCCAGTTCTACGTGCCTCTTGAAGCTGCTAATCGTTCAATCTGAAATTTGTACCCATTTACAAAATAGCCAGTAGAGGTTGTTACAGTCTTCAATGGACATTGCGATAGACATTTAATGAAATATTGTCGGTTGTGGACCATGGACCCGTGACCTATAAATTAATAAGCTATTGACATCCAATTCAAAAATAATAGTCATTATCGAAATTGATTGAGTGATACTACTCACAAATTCATAAAACCAGTAAGCAAACTCCGTTTCTAATTTCTGCCCAATTGCAACTTGACTGATGTCGGGATTCATCTGTC
>UESW01004456.1:303154-351770 GCA_900491605.1 Calamus simplicifolius
TTCTTACACAAATGCACCTTAACAGTTTCCACATTTCTGTAGGCTTTATTCTGACACCTGTGGAAGTTGCATGGGCACCTAATCCTAGGGCCATCCATCCAGTCAGGTTGGCTACATGCAAATGCGATAAATTCTTCCAATCCATTCAGAAATCTAGATTAAGCAAGCCATCTTTTATCCTTGCATACATCCACGAGTGAGCCCCGCTCATTTTAACCGACTTATACAAAGTCTGGTAAATCATTAAATGAAACCACAAAATAAAACTATATTAGTATTACTAAATATATAACTAAATTAGTTCTTGGTCACAACTATGGTTAATAACAACCATTTAAATCATTTATAAGTAAACCAATTTTTTTTAGGCAACTAAGGTCCCTACCATGCAAGGGCGAGCCACGGCTACGATCCTTAGCGTGCTAGCAAGGACCGATGCACAGGTTCATGGCTAATGGGAGGGCTTGAGTTTGGGTCGGGCCGCAAGGCGGTCCGTTTAATCGAGACTTCACAAGCATTCAAGTGTCTTAAATTAATTCTACCTTCACTCCATGTCTATAAGGTAAGGCCCTATCCCATTCAAGAATATTTTTTGTGATATGTTATTTTGCTATTAATTATCATCGATCGGTTACATTAAAATTTTGGCAGCATTTCCCCATATGTTCTCCTAAATGTGTGGTATATAAGCCACACTAGGAGAACGTATGAGCAAATACAAACCGAAATCTCACCCAACGATGATTAATAGCAAACTAACATATCGCAAGAAATATTCCCAAACTGTCCACCAGGACAATTTGAGAATTTGCAAGACTAAGGCTTACAAATTCTCAAACGGTTCTAAAGGTTATAGTGCTGTGATTAATATATGGAAGTCCGAAGACAATCGAACTTATGCTTGTTATTCTTAACTTCTTGTGAATTATACATGTAATAACTAACTTTTTAAGATTATTGTGTCGAATATAAATGTTTGTGAAGACTAAAATGTAAATCATTGAAACTACTAATTTGTTGCTGGAAATTAAATAATATTACAACAAGACTTTTTATTTAGCATTACATAATTTAATGCATCATTCAGTTTGCAGCAGAATATAAATAATCAAGACATAACAATTGTAAATAAGTACAAATGCACAAATATTATTGCATAAACATTATGCTTAAATTAATTATTGCATAAACATTATGTAAATTAAATAATAATACAACAAGACTTTCTATCTAGCATTACAAATATTATTGCATAATCAAGACATAACAATCAGTCTATCCAAAGAGCTCCGTGGCCCCCCTAACTATTTTTTTTTTGAACTGCGGCCTGGCCACCGTGGCCGTGGCCGGAGAAGACAAAAGGGGGGCCCTTACCATTTTTTAAAAAATTTTTGATAGGGTGGCCAGGCCACAGGCGACCACGGCAGCGTCGTGGCCGAGAAGACAAAATGGGGGGGGGGGGGTTTCCCCAACCCCCACCCCTGTTACAATTTTTTTTTTTTTGTGACAGTGGCCTGGCCACCGTGGCCGTGGCCAGGTCACTGCCGGCCATGGTAGCGGCCGTGGCCGCCTTGTCCGCCGCGGCCACAGTCGTGGCTGGAGAAGACAAAATGGGGGGGGGGGGTTTCCCCACCCCCTGTTACAAATTTTTTTTTTTTTTTGACAGTGGCCTGGCCATCGTGGCCAGGCCACTGCCGGCCACGGCAGCAGCCGTGGTCGAAGAAGACGGCCATGGCAGCGACCGTGACCGCCTTGTCCGGCCGCGCCACGGCAGCGGTCGTGACCGTCTTGTCGGCGCGGCCACGGCCGTGGCCGGAGAAGAAAAAAAGGGGGGGGGGGGCGGGGGGTTCCCCCCCTCCCACCCCCTGTTACCAAATGTTTTTTTTTTGTGACAGTGGCCTGGCCACCGTGGCCAGGCCACTGCCGGCCACGGTAGCGGCCGTGGCCGCCTTGTCCGGCCGCGGCCACGGCCGTGGCCGGAGAAGAAAAAAAGGGGGGGGGGGGTTCCCCCCCTGTTACAAAATGTTTTTTTTTTTTTGTGACAGTGGCCTGGCCACCGTGGCCAGGCCACTGTCGGCCACGGCAGCGGCCGTGGCCGCCTTGTCCGGCCGCGGCCACGACCGTGGCCGGAGAAGAAAAAAGGGGGGGGGGGGGGGGGGGGGGGTTCTCCCCCCCTGTTACCAAATATTTTTTTTTTTTGTGACAGTGGCCTGGCCACCGTGGCCAGGCCACTGCCGGCCATGGCAGCGGCCGTGGCCGCCTTGTTCGGCCGCGGCCATGGTCGTGGCCGGAGAAGAAAAAAAGGGGGGGGGGGGGCGAGGGGGTTTCCCCCCCTGTTACGAAATGTTTTTTTTTTTTGTGACAGTGGCCTGGCCACCGTGGCCAGGCCACGGCAGCGGCCGTGGCCGTCTTGTCCGACCGCGGCCACTGTCGTAGCCGGAGAAGAAAAAAAGGGGGGGGGGGGAGGGGGGCGGGGGGGAGTCCCCCCCCTGTTACCAAATGTTTTTTTTTTTTTTACAGTGGCCTGGCCACCGTGGCCAGGCCACTGCCGGCCATGGCAGCGGCCGTGGCCGGAGAAGACGGCCACGGTCTTGGCCGGGCCGGAGGGAAATTATTATAAATTTTTTTTTAGAGAGTGTGGGGGCTTACCTTGGTCGAGAGAAGACGCCGGAGTCGGAGGAGAACGCCGGGGAGCCGGAGCACCAGAGGGGGGGAGCCGGAGCAGCGAGTGGGAGCCGAAATTTTTTTGGGGAGGCGGCGGCTAGGTCAAGACGGGGAAGAAGAAGAAGAGAAGGCCGGCTTATATATAAGTAATTAGCGACGCAATTTATTGCGTCGCTAAATGGTCACAATATTTTTTTTTAAATTTATTATGTATTAGCGATGCATTAATGCGTCGCTAATCCATCGTTAATTTGGTTTTATTATAATTTATGAAAATATAGCGACTCAAATAATTGCGTCGCTAATGCGTCGCTAACTTGGCGCCAATATCCGGCGAGAAAATTTTTTTATTTTCTACGAATTGCGTCGCTAAGGCGTCGCAATATTTTTTTAATATTTTTAATTAATTAAAATAATAACTTATTACAATAATTGCGATGCAAACAGTGCATCGCAATAATTTTTAAATATTTATAAATGATAATATTTATAATTTATAATAATAATTACGATGCAAATTGCATCGCATATTTTTTTAATATTTTTAATTAGATATATTTATTTAAAAAATATTGCGACGCAAATATGCGTCGCAATATTATATTTCTTTAATAATATTGATAAAATCATATTTACTTAAATTAATTGCGATGCATATATTTCGTCGCAATATTATTTATTTTTTTCCTAAAATGCATCGCTACGGCGTCGAATAATTTTTAATATTTATAAATGATAATATTATAATTAATGTTAATAATTGCGACGCAAAATTGCATCGCAATAAATTTTATAAACTTTTTAATTACATATATTTATTTAAAAACATTGCGATGCAACTTATGCATTGCAATATTATATTTCTTTTATTTATTAATACTAAAAAAATTTATATTTACTAAAAATAATTGTGACGCATACATTGCGTCGCAATATTTGTTATTTTTTTTCCTAAAATGCATCGCTATGGCGTCGCAAATTTTTTTAAATATTTATTAATGATAATATTTATAATTTACGATAATATTGCGATGCCTTATTGCGTCGCAATAATTTTTAATATTTTTAATTAGATATATTTATTTAAAAAATATTGCGATGTAAATTATGTATCGTAATATTATATTTCTTTTATTTATTAATACTAATAAAAATTATATTTACTAAAAATAATTACGACGCATACATTGCGTCGTAATATTTGTTTATTTTTTCTTCTAAAATACGTCGCTACGGCGTCGCAATAATTATTTAATATTTTTTAAACTTTTTCATAACTTTTTTTTTGAGTAATTATAAATGATCCGACGGTTGCGATCGATCCAAGCCATGATCGATCCCGGTCAGCGACGACCTATCTCGGACCGTGGCGATCGATCGGATCGACGACGATCGACGGTTGCGATCAATCAAAGCCATGATCGATCCCGGTCGGCGAGTATGCGACGGTTGCGATCGATCCAAGCCATGATCGATCCCGATCGGCGAGTATGCGACGGTTTGCGATCGATCCAAGCCATGATCGATCCCGATTGGCGACGATCCGACGGTTGCGATCGATCCAAGCCGTGATCCCGATCAGCCACGACCGATCCCGAACCGTTGCGATCGGTCCAAGATCGCTGGCGATCCGACGGTTGCAATTGATCCAAGCCCTGATCCCGATCGGCCACGACCGATCTCGGACCGTTGTGATCGGTCCAAGATCACTGGCGATCTGACAGTTGCGATCGATCCAAGCCCTGATCCCGATCGGCCATGACCGATCCCGGACCATTGCGATCGGTCCAAGATCGCTGCGATCCGACGGTTGCAATCGATCCAAGCCCTGATCCCGATCGGCCACGACCGATCTCGGACCGTGGCGATCGGTCCGATCGGCAACGATCCGACGGTTGCGATCGATCCAAGCCCTGATCCCGATCGGCCACGACCGATCCCGGACCGTTGCGATCGGTCCAAGATCGCTGGCGATCTGACGGTTGCAATCGATCCAAGCCCTGATCCCAATCGGCCACGACCGATCCCGGACCGTTGCGATCGGTCCAAGATCGCTGGCGACCGACGGTTGCGATCAATCCAAGCACTGATCCCGATCGTCCACGACCGATCTAGGACCGTGGTGATCAGACTGATCGGCGTCGATCCGATGGTTGCCATCGCTCCAAGCCCTGATCCTGATCTGCCACGACCGATCTCGGACCACGGCGATCGATCCGATCGGCGATGATCCGACGATTGCGATCAATCCAAGCCCTGATCCCGATCGGCCACGACCGATCCCGGACCGTTGCGATCGGTCCAAGATTGCTGGCGATCCGACAGTTGCAATCGATCCAAGCCCTGATCCCGATCGGCCACGACCGATCTCGGACCGTGGCGATCGGTCCGATCGGTTGGATCGGCAACGATCCGATGGTTGCGATCGATCCAAGCCCTGATCCCGATCGGCCACGACCGATCCCGGACCGTTGCGATCGGTCCAAGATCGCTGGCGATCCGACGGTTGCAATCGATCCAAGCCCTGATCCCGATCGGCCACGACGATCCCGGACCGTTGTGTTCGGTCCTAGATCGCTGGTGACCCGACGGTTGCGATCGATCCAAGCACTGATCCCGATCGTCCACGACCGATCTAGGACCGTGGCGATCGGACCGATCGGCGTTGATCCGATGGTTGCCATCGCTCCAAGCCCTGATCCTGATCCGCCACGACCGATCTCGGACCACGGCGATCGATCCGATCGGCGACGATCCGACGATTGCGATCGATCCAAGCCCTGATCCTGATTGGCCATGACCGATCCCGGACCGTTGCGATCGGTCCGAGATCGCTGACGAACCGACGGTTGCGATCGAACCAAGCCCTGATCCCGATCGGCCACGACTGATCTCGGACCGTGGCGATCGTTCGATCGGCGATGATCCGACGGTTGTGATCGATCCAAGCCCTGATCCCGATCGTCCATGACCGATCTCAGATTGTGGCGATCGCACCGATCGTGTCGATCTGACGGTTGCCATCGATCGAAGCCCTAATCGATCCCGGTCGGCGATCAATGATCTCGGACCATCGCGATCGATCCGATAGGTGACAATCCGACGGTTGCGATCGATCCAAGCCGTGATCCCGATCGGCCACGACCGATCTTGGACCGTGGCGATCGGTCCGATCGGCGACGATCCGACGGTTGCCATCGCTCCAAGCCCTGATCCTGATCCGCCACGACCGATCTCGAACCACGGCGATCGATCCGATCAGCGACGATCCGACGATTGCGATCGATCCAAGCCCTGATTCCAATCGGCCATGACCGATCCTGGACCGTTGCGATCGGTCCGAGATCGCTGACGAACCGACGGTTGCGATCGAACCAAGCCCTGATCCCGATCAGCCACGACTGATCTTGGACCATGGCGATCGGTCCGATCGGCGATGATCTGACGGTTGCGATCGATCCAAGCCCTGATCCCGATCGTCCATGACTGATCTCGGACCGTGGCGATCGCACCGATCGGCGTCGATCCGACGGTTGCCATCGATCGAAGCCCTAATCGATCCCGGTTGGCGATCAACGATCTCGGACCGTCGCGATCGATCCGATAGGCGACAATCCGATGGTTGCGATCGATCCAAGTTGTAATCCCGATCGGCCACGACCGATCTCGGACCGTGGCGATCGGTCTGATCGGCGACGATCCGACGGTTGCGATCGATCCAAGCCCTCATCCCGATCGGCCATAACCGATCCCAGACTGATGCGATCAGTCCGAGATCGCTGACGATCCGACGGTTGCGATCGATCCAAGCCCTGATCCCGATCGGTCACGACCGATCTTGAACCGTGGCGATCGGTCCGATCGGCGACGATCCGAGGGTTGCGATCGATCCAAGCCCTTATTCCGATCGGTCATGATCGATTTTGGACCGATCACCATTTAACATTATTAATTTTTTTAAATACATTGCGATGCAAAGGGTTACGTCGTAATTTTTTAATATGATAATTATATTATATAAAAATTAATTTTATTTATAATAATTACGACGCAACAAGTGCGTCGCTAAATTAAAACATAATTTTTCTAATTAATTTTTTGGTTTATTGCATCGCTAATGCGTCGCTATTTAACATAATTAATTTTTTAAAAACATTGCAACGCACTGTGTTACATCGTAATTATTTTTTCTCATATTTATACTTTATAAAATTTAATTTTATTTAAAATAATTGCGATGCAGTTATTGCGTCACTAAATTAAAAATAATTTTTTTTAATTTTCTGGTTATTGCGTCACTAATGCGTCGCTATTTAATATATTTAATTTTTTTAAAATATTTCGCAATATTTTTTCTAATATTTATACTTTATAAAATTTAATTTCATTTAAATTATTTGCGACACAATTGGTGCGTCACTAAATTAAAAATAATTTTTTAATTTTCTGGTTTATTGCATCACTAATGCGTCGCTATTTAAGATATTTAATTTTTTTAAAAACATTGCGATGCACTGATTTACGTCGCAATATTTTTTTCTAATATTTATATTTTATAAAATTTAATTTCGTTTAAATTATTTGCGACGCAATTAGTGCGTCGCTATATTAAAAATATTTTTTAAATTTTTTGGTTTATTGCGTCACTAATGCGTCGCTATTTAACATATTTAATTCTTTTAAAAATATTGCGACGCACTGTGTTGTGTCGCAATATTTTTTTTCTGATATTATTTTATAAAAATTAATTTAAAAATATTACGACGCATTATTTGCGTTGCTAATAAAAAATTAATTTTTTTTATTTTCTGGTTAATTGAGTCGCTAATGCGTCGCTAAGGCCGTTGCAATATTTTGTTGTCACAGAGGTGTCGCAAAGTGGTCGCAATTATGCGTCGCTAATTTGCATCGCTATTTCAGTATTTTCTTGTAGTGTAATATAAGACACGTTTTAATTAAAAATATAGTTTTTTTATATTATCAGATAATATAAGACTATATCTTATTAAAAATAGTCTTTTATATTATCAGATAATATAAGACTACGTCTTATTTAAAAATGTAATCTTTTTATATTATCAGAAAATATAAGACTACGTTTTTAATAAAGGATGATTCTTTTAATTTATAAAAAATTATAAAATATGTCTAAATATTAGACTATTTTTTACGAAAAACAGCCTTTTTTTTTTTTTTTTTATCTACCCTAGTCTATTTAACTTTTTATAGTAGTGTATTACAATCAAACGGGATGATTCAATAATCTTTTTTATGGGTCGGATCCTAAATGGATTATGACGTATCAAATACCGCGGAAAGGTCATGTTCATTTTTCCCTTCCCATTGCCCACCAATTTTGCTTCCAGCCGTGGTCCGATAACTTGCCAAAGAATTTGCGACTTTTCCTAGACTTGTACAGGAATGCATTTTCCTAGAACCTTATTGCATTGAAGTCTGGCTCGCCGGACTGGTCTTTCTCCGGCGATAGTTACATCGGCCACCAACCATCTTTGTCCGAGGGAACTTCGTTTTAATTTTCTTCCTAAGCAAAACATATATCAGAACGTCCCAGATTGTCCAACGTTCGAGAAGCCATGGGAGCGCTTGGTGAATTAGAACTTCAACGGAGCGGGTGCGACTGGAGCTATAAGACGCATATCAAAGCGCGTCAGCCAAATACAAGAAAAGTCAGGAGAAATAGTATCCGGATACGTATGGAGTCTAATTGCACTCCATCAACGAGTTGGAAGACTGACTTGTATAAATCCATATAACGTGAAGAATGAAACCAGCTATTGGTGAAGAGACCAGATATGACTTTGAAAAGTGAAAAAGTCTTTATGCACCGAAGGTGATGCACAAAGTCACGCATCGAGCGCGTATATTGGCTATACGCTTATCTATGCAATTGAGTCATAGCGCGCGCATACGAGCGCATGGCCAATGACCGTGCTAAGACGGTGCACAAAGTTTTTTCCTTGAAAAGTTACGTTGCTTGAGTTGTATAGAGGCACGAGCTAGTCATCCATTGAATTATGGAGTCTAATTGCAATCCGTCATCGAGTTGGTAGATTGACTTGTTTGCAACCATGCAACGTGAACAATGAAACCAGCTATTGGTGATCAAGAGCCCAGATATGACTTTGAAAAGTTACGTTGCTTGAGTTGGTATAGAGGCACGAGCTAGCCATCCATTGAATTATGCTCATGGAAACCCCCGCCATCCATCATTCTAGCTTGCATGCATTTATTTACTCACATGATGGATGAGGAACGGTAATGTGGAATAGAAATTGCACCAGCTTCGCAACTTTGCAACACGAAAGAACGTTTTGAGGAAATGTTGGAAGTAACTTCTTGGCTGAATATCTCAAGTTATCTACTAATTTCCAAGCAAAATTTGTCGACTTGGTTAGCTTCGTTTGGGAGTCTAAGGTGCTGCTTCCTTTCGGTCGCTTTCCCCTTGGACGGGCACCGGTTTGGCGCGCATTTAAAATGTCCATGGTCTACCGTAATGCCAAGCGTCACCATTGGTTTAGGAAAATATTTTTTACTTTTGGCAACACGTGCGCGCATGCATTAATTATCAAGCATGGTACATGTAAGCTGCACGGCATCAATGCACAAAAATTTTTCTTGGTTTAAAAAAAAGCATGAGCCCAAACTGATCTAATTTGAGGCCATGACAAGAACATGTAATTTGGCCAGAAGATCATTTTCCAAAGGGAAATTAGCTAGGTTGCTTTCAATTCTTAAGAATATTTTATATTTATTTTTTAAAAATACTTCCAATTTTATTTTCTAATATCTAAATAATACATTTAATAAATGAAAATAAAAGTTATTTTTATTTCTTATTTTATTAAAATAGTATTTTTAAAAGGACAACTAAAATTTAAGAAAATATATAATATTATAATATTATATTACATAATAATATAGATTATAATATTTAATATATATATTATTATAAAAACTCTATAATATATTATATAAATTACATATTACAATATAAGATTAATAATTTTATAAACCATATGATAATATATATTATATTAAATATATATATATTGTATTGCAGATAAATTACATACTTATATGCATAATAAATAAACATAATAATATAATATTAAATATTTATTAACATAATATTATTAATATTATATTATCATTATATTTTATCACATGTTAAATTTTTATTATTATATAAATAATAATATAATTATAATATTAATAATATATTATATCATATAATAATTATAGCGTATTAATATTTATAATTATATATTAATAATGCATATGGTTACTTTTCTAAAAAATATTTTTTAAAATTAAAAGTAGGAATAGTGTAACTAAACATTTTTTTAATGATAAATTTTATGTTTCCATTTTTAAGATAAAAAAGGAAATAAAAGAGATACAAATCAGGTCCTTTATTTTTTACTTTCTTTTTCTTTTGATAGAAAATAGTAAAAATATTTAAAAATATTTTTACTTTTTTTCTTTCATTTTAGAGTTATATTTTTTTAAAAAAACTATTTTTATTTTGATTCATCAAATGTATTTTCATAAGTATTTTTTGTAAAAAAAAAAAAGAGACTATCCTTGGAAACCAAATGATGAAATAACCTTTGCACTATGTTTGGATGTAGATAAAATAGGAAGGAAAGAAAACTAGAGGAAAAAATAGGAGAAAAAATAAAATTTAACTTGTTTGGATGAGAGAAAAAAAAGGAGAAAAAGTGATGGGCCTCATCTAAAAGTTCTCTCTAAAATTGAAGAGATTTTGTTCAGAAAACTTAAGTATACTCTTTCATTTTTTTCATTATGATATTGACCATCCCAAAGAAAAAATATTAGGCTATTAATAAAAGTATATAATCATTTGTAATAAGGATATTATTGTTATTATAAATTATCAACTTTTTTTTTTTTTCCACTCATTCAAATATAAGGAAAGAAAATATTTTTTTTTACTTTTTTTTAATCTTTATTTTCTTTCCTCTCTGCCTTTCTCTTTATACATCATTTTCTTTTCTCTATGCTTTTCTCTCTGTCCAAACATACAGAGCATTAGTCTCGCGCGTAAACAAGAATTAGGTGGGAAACTTCTCCGCCTTGTTCCATGAGAGCGATTTTGATGGATCTCATCTCGGTTGGCGGCCGCCATGGCGTAGGACAACTTCTCTCTTGAATTTGATGTATCTGACCAGGATGTTAAACAATTCGACCGTGACCATTGACCAAGATATTAAAAAATAAAGGAACCATCATAGAAATTTAAAATACCGCGTATATGATTTTGATGCATCTGGAAGGGGATTGTTACTCGCACTTTTGACCTTGACTTATCCAAAGCCGTGTTCCAGTACTTGCTTAAATATTGAAGAGTTAATTAATTATCGTGGGATCACGGATGGTGAACTTGATCACCAGCTGCCAATTAGGCCCTCGATCCCTCGAATAAACAAACGTGCAGAGAGGGATGGCATCTATGCTGCTGGTGTTCTTGCTCCAGCTCCAGACGTTGATGCTGTTAGTAGCAGCAACAGCAGCATACTCATCAACAAATTCATGGCCAAATACTTCTTCGCTACCAAACTGCCCTGACAAGTGCGGCAACGTTAGCATCCTCTACCCTTTCGGCATCGGTCCAGAGTGCTCGATGAAAGGCTTTGAGATTGATTGCAAAAGCTCGACGCCTTTCTTGGGCACCAGCGACTTCGAGATCATCAACATATCGCTTCCACTGGGCCAAACTCGTGTGTACATGCACCTCGATTTTATGCGTACCAACGTGCTTTCGAACCAGTTCAATTCCTCGTATGTTTTGTCCTACAACTTCTTGGATGGAAACGTAAGCAGGGTGCCCGTATCACTGGATTGGGCAGTTGGAGCCGAGAACTGTGAAAAGGCCAAGCTTAACACATCCTCTTATAAGTGCCTCAGCGATCGTAGCAATTGTTTCGACGCCTCCAACGGCCCAGGTTATCTCTGCCAATGTTCGAGCGGACATCAAGGCAATCCATATCTCGCCAATGGATGCCAAGGTCGGTCTCTCTCTCTCTCTCTCTCTCTCTCAGCCAGTAGCTTTCTTTTTTTCCTTAAAGATATTTAAATATTAAATTGACAATAATAACAACAATAAACCTTAATTCTAAACTAGTTAAAATAGAATGTATAAAACCTTTTTCTTCATTCATCTCAATTTTAAGTTATAATATTTTTTTTATAAGATATAAAAATTTTAAATTTTTCTTAATCATTTTTTTCCTTGTAATTTTTATCTAACTCTACCTTTTTTTTTTTTTTCCTTCGTGTTGTGTTATCAAGTTATTTTTTCACACAAGTGAATCATTAAGTCTATGTTATACATGTCTAAACTACTTAAATTTTCATTTTTTTTATGAACAAGTCTACGTTACACAATTGAAGCTACCTCTATCTTTTTATCATTTCATTTTTTATCGTATCTTTTCTTATACTACTATGCATTCATATCAATATTCTTATTTCTTACGTATAGGCTATGTTTGGATGGGGAAATAAGGCCTGGAATAGGCCCTTATTCCGCCTTATTTCTTCAAACACAATGAAAAAGGAGCATGGGCCCCACTAGAACAGCTATTCCAGTCAACCCCCCTTATTCCGATTTCTTATTCCATGGTACCCCATGAATAGCTCCTATTCCCACTGCAGCTATTCCAGGAGCACCGATGAAATTAAATTAAATAAATTAAATAAATTTATTTATAATTGCATTTAAATAAATTTATTATAATATAATTTAAATTAAATAAATTTATTAATATAAAATAATAAATTAAGTATATTATTTTTTTTCCTTATTAATATAAAATAATTATTAAGTATGTTCTTATATTATTTTATTAATAATAATTAATTTATTACCTTATTTATTAATAAATAATAATTTATTCAAGTCATTTTTAAAAAAAATTGATAAACCATTTTTATTAGAAGGGGTATCTTTGAAATTTCAGAAAATTCTTCATCTATTTCTACTGGAATACATGCTTATTCCCATGTCATCCAAACATCATTTGGAATAACACTGCATTAATTGCACTGAAATAGCTTGAAATACCAGATTTTCATCCAAACAAAAATCTTGAATAACAAAGGGAATAAGCTATTCCTACAGAATTCGTATTTCTATTCCTGGAATAACTTTTTGACATCCAAACGCAGTCATATAGAGTTTTTTTATATTGCCGATTTCAAGTATAGGTTAAGAAAAGAGTTGCGGTAGATTAATAACTAGTCTAAAATTATAATCATACTTTATGTTAAATTTAGGCTTTTAGGTTTGAGCTTTTTAGTTATTTTAAATCTCCATAAATTTACATTAAATTTTCATCTTCAAATAAAATTTTTTATACAATAGAATTGGACCCAAAGTTACATGTTTAGATCTAGAAAAACAAAATAAATGAAAAATAAAGATTTCTTACAGAGACTAGGGAATCATGGGGTGGAGATAGAGCAAAATTTAGTCTCCATTTAGGAGTGGAGTGGGGTTGGAGGGCCAAGTTATATAAAGTGAGAGCAAAAATAAAGAATATACTCTTGGTCTTAAATTTACTCATTGCATCCCTAGACTTAATGCCTCTTACATTGCACCACCTCTGGCCAAGAAGAGCACCGTCGTTATCATCGTGACAATAGGAAGCATCCTTTTCCTTTTGAATACCTTCATCCTATGCTATTGCAAAGCTCCAACATATTTTTAACAAGATTCCAAATCATCAATTTATAATTAATTTAATTTTGTTCCTATGGTTAATTTTTTTTTCTCGTTTGTATTAACAAGATATTAGCTTTGTCATTTTTATTCCTTTTTATCTTAAAAAAGAGGAAAAAAAGAAAGCGATCATGCTCTAAGTCTTTTCGATCGTTTGTTTTTGATCCCTTTGTACAGGAACCATGACTACCTCAGTTGGAATGATGAGCTTTGCAATAGGCATTTTTCTTTTTCTTATAGTTTATGGTCAGCTTTGGATCTGCATGAAGTGGAGAAGTGCCAGTAGAAAGAGACTATTTTTTAATCGAAATCGAGGGCTCTTATTACAGCAGCTAATCTCTTCTGATGAAACGTTAGTCGAGAGGATGAAAATTTTTAATCTAGCAGAACTAGAAAAAGCAACAAATAAGTTTGATAGCTCTCGAATCATCGGTCGTGGAGGCCATGGAAGTGTTTACAAAGGTATTCTGTCCGACCAACGGATTGTCGCCATTAAAAAGTCCAAGATAACGGATCAAAGAGAGATAGAACAATTCATCAATGAAGTAGTTATCCTTTCTCAAATCAATCATAGAAATATAGTGAAACTCTTCGGGTGCTGCCTAGAATCTGAAGTCCCTTTGTTAGTGTACGAATTCATCTCTGGTGGAACCCTTCTCAATCATCTTCGTGGCAGCCGTCGCTTCCTTTCTTTGTCATTTGATGACCGTTTAAGAGTTGCCATTGATATTGCCGGAGCTCTATCTTATCTTCACTCAGCTGCTTCTATCTCAATTTTTCATAGAGATGTCAAGTCGTCCAACATACTACTTGATGAAAATTGGACTGTAAAAATATCGGACTTTGGTGCTTCAAGAACTATTCCATTTAATCGAACAAGCATAACTACAACTGTTCAAGGAACTTATGGATACTTGGATCCTGAGTACTATATGACGGAAAAATTAACCCAGAAAAGTGATGTCTATAGTTTTGGAGTCATTCTTGCCGAGCTACTAATTGGACAGGATGTATTCTCCTACAAGAAAAATTATCAGCTCAGAGGTCTAGTTGTGGATTTTATTTGTTCTTTAAGAGAGAACACCTTATTCGATAAACTAGATCCTCACGTGGTAGAAGATGGTGCGAGCGAAGAGCTAGAAATGGTTGTCAAGGTTGCAGAGATGTGCCTGAAGCCAAGAGGGGAAGAAAGGCCCACGATGAAAGAGGTGGAACAAAAGCTTGATGCTGTGAGAAGACTGAAGAAGTTAAAGGATGACGCCATGGTTTTACAGAGTTGTGGGCTTGCCAAGGAGAACAGCATCAGCGATTTGTTAAGGCAACATAGTTTAGCGGAACAATTCATGTTCTCATTATCAGAACAATGATCATGTTCTTGATTTCAAAGGAAAGCTTTTCTTTCACTTATGTGAAAAAAGGTCAATTGGTGAGACATTTCTGCAGTATCCCTATGGAGGAAAAATACATGTGAATGCGATTAATTTCTTGCTACCTCGTCTAATAGCCTTATGAGGGGTTCTAGTTTCTTGTGTCCCCCCAGAAATGTTAATTTTTCTATCCGATTCTTGTATTGAAACTTTGTTGCTCCCAAGTTAGTCTAATTTATTGGTTGACAAAACCCGTAACTAATTTATTACTTATGTATATCAAATGAACAAATTTAAATGTCCAGCCTTACTCCATACCCATACCCTATAGTTCGATTGAACTTAATTTATACAGTTATTGAATATGAAAGAAAATGTGTATGACATGAAAACAAAAAATCTAGCATTGCATTTTTTTTTTTTTCTGCTGTCAATTATATTGTGGAAGACAACCTGCCTGACTAGATTGAAGTAGTAGTTAATTTCTACACATTTGTTTTATCAAAAGGTGTTAATTCATTATTAAAAACTTTCTGACAATGGGCTTTTGTTTAACTGGTTACAAAATTTCAGAGGCCAATTTTTGTTTTATTGTTTGTTCATATATATTAAGATTATCACAAGGATATCAGTAGTCAGGCAGTATAGCCATATCCAAAGAGCCGTGACGTACCAAGTTATGTTAACTAATCTTATTCTACAGTTCATTGGGAATTATCAGGAATCAAATGGAATGAAAACCGGATGGGGTGCTGGTAAATGTAATATTTTATAGGCAACTCTGTTTATTGGCACTCACTTTTTCCTTTTGTTTTAAAAAAAATAATATTCATCTTTTTCCTTTTGACAGTTGTACTGGCAGAAATTGTTGCTCTTATTGCTGCTAGCACAGTTCATCGTGTTTGTCTCACGTCATGGTATTACATTTATCCTCTCTCATTGCAACACATGGTTTTTTTTTTCTATTATTTTTTAATGACATCAAGGTGATAGGACACAGAAATCTTTGACAATTCTATTAGTTGGTTGCATGGGTAACAAAACATAGATACAGACAGATCATTTAGTTTTAGTTGCCAAGACACGGATAAGTCAATTCCTAGAGTAGAGCTTGCTTCATTTCCATGAAAGGAATTCTACCTGGAATTTTTTGATTGTTGTACATTTCTAAGCCAGGAAGTTTGTGTACAATTCCATAATGCTGAAGTGGATTCTGCTAATGTCATTTTTCAGTGATGTTAAAGAAGGACAAGGAAGAAGAATTCCTATTTGGATTTGATTCCAAGTAGTCTTCCTAATTATTTCTTTTATATGTATTTTTTTTTCTTTTTTTGCATTTATTTGATTGGCTGCTTCTGTCATTTAACTAATACTTGATTGATTAATACTGAACCTTTATCATTTTCAATAACTTCCATATCCATATTGTTGAGCATTTTGAGGCCCAAAAGAAGTTTGCTTCAGCAATAGTGGTGCCAATATAGTTTCCCTTGATTTTTATTATCATCTACAGCTCTTCATTTAAACAGCAATTTATTATCCGTCATGATAATGAACCTTCCTTCACAAAAAAGATAACATTTCCATCATGCCATTTTCAGTTGTGGTGGTTACTGTTATTCAATTAGTCCCCCAATTAACCCAATTAGCTGCGAACTGATGTATGTCCTACTGCACAACATGTTATAGAATAGTTGCCAGTATCCATTCTTGGTGCTGGTTCACCTAATTTCGTTTCTAGATGGGGCTTCCATCTGCTCCTGTCCTCGAGTTTTTAAATTGTTCATGGAATTTTTATAGTGATAAAATCCTTCATAGAAAATTGATTGAAGAGAAGGTTACTATGTTTTCTTGGATGCTGTGAAGCTGCATAGGATTTTGCTGCTCTATTATTCAGGTTTTGATTTTAGAACACGTGACATTTGATGAAGATTGTCTTATTTATCTCACTTTCATTTGAAACTATTACTAAGGGATAGCACTGGAGGAATCCTGAGTCAGCCAAGCTTAATACTCAGACACCATCATATGGTCTAACTAATAGCAGAACTCTTCACAAAGCCTACACATTTTTGGCCATCAGCCCCCCTGGTGACTGCATGGCAGCTCCAATATTCTTTTACCCATATTGAAAGTGTTTGCAGTATACATAATCACTCCCATTATGATCATGTCATCACATTCCTTTCGCTCTGTTAATGAAGATACTGATTTAAATGAACATGCTGATGAAAACAAATTTCATATTTCATACACCTACCTAAAAGGACTATTAGCAGAGCATCGTTATCATCCATCAAATAGATAATTAGCTGCTGCAGATGAGCATACAAGATCAAGTCTAAGTCTGATGCTTTTTTTGGGTTGATGGAATACGGTAATAAAGGAGATTCATTATGAGAATGTCATACAGTTCTACTTTGGAAATTTCAGTGATTAACATTGCACAGGACATATTTCTATGTGGCCCCTTTGTAGTGTACTGAGATGAATCCATCATTCTTTAATGGCATGACTTAAAAAATCTATGTTCAGCTCACCAGAGTTGCTGAAAATGGTGGTTGACCTTAGTTGAGCAATTTATGGGTGAAAACAAGCTTCACAGGAATGAAGGATTGTAGGAATGTTGTTGCACTCAGATAAGCTCTAAGGGTGGACCCCTTTCTTCAATAAGATTATATTTCATCTATTATGTGTGGATAAGTCGATGGCCATATAGCTGACATGGCTTGGATTGTTTGAAGAAAAAACTTTCATTGCTTATGAGTATTCCATGTAAGTGGATCCTATTGTTCTCTTGGTATTGATGTCCTTTAATATTCCTAACGATATCTTACTGCCTGAACACAAGTAGATCAAGTTTCTGAAAGGATACAAACTTTCAGAGCAGCTTTTTGGAACACCAGTCCTTAATCATCATCTTTTAACAAATTGATGGTGACTGATCCACAAGTCACACAATCAGGTTCTGCTATTTTTCTATTTATCTGTTTATCTATTTTGCCATCTAACTTCACCAAAAGTAACACAAGAAAAAAAGAAAAAGACCATCCGGTGCAACAAATCTTACGTTGGCTACACCGTCTCTTTTTATTGATCCACGTGCATCCATATGACTTTACGATACCTATAAAAAATGTTAAGACAGCTTTAGGACATCCCGATGAAAAAATTATGATACATCAGTTATAAAAAATGATACCATACTTATAAAATTACAACACTCGTTCAGTAAGCTAAAAGAAAAAATTACATACCTCAATTGTAAATTTACGACACCGTAGTTATAAAATTACGATACCCATTTAAAAAATGTGTATGTACACAAATTTAAAAAAAAAGTTGAACATGTATTAGTGCACGCAACGTTAAAATTTAAGATGACATCCTAGTTGTAATATTATGACACCGTAGTTATAAAATTAAGACACCCATTAACAAAGCAAAAAAAATTACAATATCCTAGTTATAAATTTACGACACCATAGTTATAAAATTATGACACACATTCAGAAAACGTATCTGTACACAAATTCCAAAAAGAAAGCTGAATGTGTATTAATGCACGTCACGTCAAACTTTAAGATGGTACCCCAGTTGTAAAATTACGATAGTTATAAAATTAAGACATCCGTTCAATAAGCCAAAAAAAATTACGATATTTCAGTTATAAATTTACAACACCATAGTTATAAAATTACAACACCCATTCAGAAAATGTGCATGGTAGCTTGTACACAAATTTAAAAAAAAGCTAAATAGTGCATGTCGCGTCAAAATTTAAAATGGTATCCTTGCTATCTCATTTCGTCCCATCACATCGAGCCATGTAGGATTCATATGGATCAATAAAAAGAAGTGGTGCACTCCACGTAGGATTTGCTACACCGGAGTCGGTGTACAAAAACTTTTCCAAGAGATCTATTGAAGCTTAACGGTCTTTCTTTTGTTCTTGAACACTGCAGTTTCTTATTTTCAGCTGGACCTTTTCACGAAATCAACAAGCTTTCAGGGATGATGCTTTCTAACAGTGAATCAAAACTGCGGCGTTATGGAATGGGTGGCTCATCATTGTCTATCAGTATAATGAAAACCTATAATTGGGCATTATTAAGATTAGACTTCTCAGCTTTACGTCTGGATACAGAGATTATTGGGGATGATGGCTTTCACAAAATGATGGTTAACCTGTCTTATTTTTATTCAAGTAATGTTAAATTGTCTACAGTAGGTGAGATTAGGTACTTTGTTTCTAGTCTATATGGATGCGGATAGGCCATAAAGGAACAAGGATTTCCCTTCCATAAAGATGAATCTTGATGGGCTTTCTTTTTTTCTTTTTTTCCTGACTGGGTAATGCCAAGCTTGTGACTTGGGTTGAAACAAGGATATCATGCCTGCACTAAATCGTCTGAGGCTGAGGTGGCCATAAATAGCAGTTGTAAAAATTCTTACCTTTTTAAAGTCACATACACCACATAAACTTTTCTGCACAGAAATTCCTTAGTGGGTGGATTTCTATGTAGTAGTTTGGGCTTACTATTTTCTTTAAACGACGTCTGTTCCTAAGCTTCTAACCTCTCAGCCTCATGTCCTCACATCTGAGTTCACGTAGTAGTCAGTCACACGTGCGGAGATAGGATTCCTTTTGTGATATATTCTTAGGTATTTGGTAGGTTTTTCTTTAGAGACCCTTTTTAATTGAAGCACACAGATGGAGAGAGAAGTCTAATTTTCTGTAAACTACCCAGCTTCATTGTGTACACCAACATAAAATGAAACGAAGGACACGGCGTCACATTTCGCTCAGGTGTTATGTTGGATGAACCTTTTGGATTTGCAGAGGTATTCTTATTAGGAGTTTGCAGACTTAAACACAAACACAAACACAACGATTAAACTCCACATTTTACCATGAATGTCAATGTTGGATGGGCACAGGTATCTGTCAAGCCACTGCTAATGGTGATAATGTGGAGTTCAAAAGCTGGGTTACATGAAGTTTTCCATGCTCTTATAAAGTATATTTCAACAAAGCCTGGAAGACTGGAAGGAACAAACACAACCGTCCTGAGAAAATTTAAATATTCACAACATACAGCAGATGGAATGACAGACGAACTTATCTGCTCATTGAATTTATTAATGAATTAAACAACATAAGCGACATGCACTCGTAGGTTCTGGAAAATTCAATTTATTTGATTTGCAGAATAAAACAGGATATTCAAAGCCACAAGGAAAGAGTGGCTTCTGGCTTTCAAACTGCCTTCCAATCTGTAACTGTAATAATGGTAACAGAAGTTACCAGGCCTTGAGTCAAAGAATTGTCTTAGAGTTCATACATCCTTAAAAGCAGCAAACAGATCTCCATGAACATAATCGTTGTCAACAAGACTAACCAAAAAGTAATTTATCTGCACCTGCAAATGTGAAATGATCAAATTGTTCAGCAACTGATGAATTTCCTAAAAAATAAATAATAATGAGAGTGCATGTGTGTGCACACGTGTCGTCCATCTATACTGAAAGTCTGAAACTGCCACTGCAAAAAAAACAGTGGTTATGTATTTAGGACAAAAAGGTCCACAACCTTCAATCCAACCTCTCATATACAAAGATAATTGGTCCAACATACCTGCTCCAGTAATTCCCTTGATGGGTCACCCTCAGGAAACATGGATGCCCATCCCTGTGTCCAGATCTCAAAAGCCTCATCCTTCCATACCAAGAAGCTTGCAGGATCAACAACAGTTGGTTGGATGATTTCTTTTCCAGGGAAAACACCCCATGTCACTGCATTGACTGCATTTGGCGCAACATTGGAGAGATATTCCCCTTCTTTGTTTACAGCAATATATGTGAGAGATGGAAGTCCCTTGCAGCCTTCAATTAGTAAATTTAACTTCTCTTTTGAGCAGAAAAATTCAAGATAGGCCTTCTGATAGACATACCCCCCAGGTCCACCCCACCCTGCCCAATACAATATCGAAAGGCATTATTAGCATGTCCCATGGAACAGTAACATCTCTCTGAAAAATGTTCTTGAGAAAGCAAGGACCATGCAGTGAAACAAAAATCTTGATTACTGTCAGATCTAAAGTTCGCATTCTTACAAAAGGGCTTAAAAAATGAATGATTGTTGTCAGACCACCAGTATGATATGATAGTGAAAATTAAGGGTATATGTTACTGAAAGGATAATCATACATAACACTAAAATTCAAGCGGTACTCTCTGATGCTTCATTCTGACACCTTGAAAGTAGCTACAGGTTTAAAGATTCGCGTTTGTAACTAACAAGTCTCCCATTTATAGCAGTTAGCTATATAAATTTGCATCACAACTTCCATGATCACTAAGCTCAATAAGATTAGCTATATGGTTTCCCCCTCCAACACTTAGAAATCCAATCCCCTTCCACAAGTGGCAAGTGGGGCTTCTTCTGATCTTACAGAGAAGTGATGGTGCATGAATGCAGCAAAAGTACAAACATTTAACAGGAATATATATATATATATATAAGTATCTACTTAGTAATCATAACATTACTTTGCTCACTTGTTTTACCCATGGTATGCCATACCGGTGCATACCATCTCATACAAGGTGTACCATACCTTATTAGTACCGAACTGAGACTTCATACCAGCACATATCAAATTTCGGTATGCTGAACCAACTTGCGTACTAAGTATACCGACATTGTACTAGTATAGTACCAATGTAGGGTCTAGTACTGAGACGGTATAACTTTTTACCATACATTAGCCCTCATATCCTCCTTTCTGTTGTATTATTAATAATGTCTTGCAATCTATCCATTGCCCACCTTCTTATAGATATATCTAGAGTGAAGATCTCCATAGATTCATTATCTTGTAGATATCCTTAAATGAAAGGTCAATTCATTGTAACATAAAAGTCATGGGTTTGAAACATAGAAATAGCCTCTTAATATGCAGAGGTAAGGTTGTGTACATCTAATTCCTCTCCAAACTCAACCATGGCTAGAGCTTCGTGCAGTGAGCCACTCCTTTTTATTCTTAAAAGCACAAGCACGTCTCCTCTTCTATCAATGAAAATCTGCATTTATAGTATAGTTTTCACTAATATTTGCATTCTTTATAATACTAGATCCAAGATGAAAAACAATTTGTTCAACAACTTAGATGCAAGGATGACTACAATTGGTATTGATCCTTATTCTTCAACAAGACTCCTGTTCTCTCTGTTGCTCATGTTTCCTGTCGCATTCTTTGCCCAACAAAATCATTTCCTCCATTAAATATCATTCTTCTTTAGGCCATATATTCTAATATTGTTCCTCTCTCCAGGTCATATTCTTTCTAATGTGCATATCAGAACACTGAAGTATGAACAGTAGATCACTTTCATTTGTTTTCCATAACTGATTTCACTATATCTTGCATTTTAGTTTCTGTACACATGATTTTACGTAATTGTAATCCTGAATTTCAGGATTAGTTCATCTAAGATAAGTAATAAGTGCAAAGAGAAGATGGTTTATGCTCTCAAAAAGTTTATGGCTGTGGCTTATCCAAGTTTACTTTTTTATGTTAAAGAAAAATTTTGTAAGAAATAAATGCAGATGTTTCCATGTTCATATTAAGAACTCAAATTGTAGTAAGGGCCATTCATATGCAATCTCACTGGGTATGCACAATTGCTTTGAACAAATCGAATTGAAATAATAAAATTTCAAAAATTATATCATTCCATAGAAAGCAATGATGTGTTAGCCTGAAAGTAATTCAAGCCTTTCCACTGACAATTTTATATAGGATAATGAATAGAAACAAGGGTTTTTAGTCTACAATCATCATATATTCTCTCGGAAAAAGAGGTCACAGGCCGCATTCCAGCAAAACCATATTAAATTTCTCATTTCTCAAGGTCCATAAGATAGATGAAAACAAATCTGGACAAAAAAATTTGAGTTTTATATGCAGAAACAAGTCTTCATATTTCAGAAAGAAAGTGTTCGTTTCCAAATCAGGGACCATCTCAGAGATAATTTAAGGATTGACAAACTGCATACGACCTTGAAAATGTTTAGAATAAATCTCACTTACCAACAGTGGGAGAATCAGATTCCTCTCCATTAACTGCAGGTTGGCTATTGATGGTGAGAAAACCCTTTAAGATAATCTTTTCCAGTTGTTCATCAATTATCTTCGTCTCTGGCTGCAGCCCATCTAACTCTGACCATGGGCTACTTCTAAGTTTCCCAGGCAGAAGTTCATGAACCTCTGTCCAATGTATTGCAGGTAAAGAGTAAGATCATTCTGTCATGTCCATAACTATGCAGATATTCTTCAGTCAATAAAGATGTAAGAACCATCTGAAATAATTTATTAGTAAGTGTCCAAAGCAACCACAGTCAAGTATAGAGAAATACCTCTTTGATGTCATCCAGAGATTTCAATGGGACAGCCCATTCCTCTTGAAGCCTCTTGTCACGTGCACGTGGGCGCATGAACTGTCAAACAAACAATAAGTATTAGATACAATTTCCTTCACATTAACAAACAGTATGGGTATGCAGACAAAGTGAAATATTAATCATTTATACAGCATTTAGGAAAAAAACATCTCAAAATTACAATTTTAAAAATAATAGGCTAATCCAACAGCGAAAGAGCAGTACCATCTACCATGAACTAGAAAAAAGAGACTGCAACTTGAAACAAGCTTTAGCAGTGCTTCAAGATCTTTCTGACCAAACAAGCAAAAGGAGCATAAAGATTTTGAAAACAAAGGAGTACTCTAGAAATGACACAATTCCAACTCATGTTTCTTAAAGCTAGAAGAATCACGGAAATTGAAGGGAATAAAAGAACTTTCCAATAGTATTGTAGGTCAAGCAAGTGAATGGTTATTTTGAGAGTGGCATGTGCAGAACTTTCTGGTTTATAAAATACTAGAACATTTGAGTTTAACCCAAATGTTCAACCTAAATGAGAAGACTTAGAGGCTCTGATAAGGACCATCAAAGGTTCCACTGGCAAACTATGAAAGAAAGATCAACTGGTGGAAAACATAATCAAGGGTTGAGTTATAAATGGTTGGGGTCAGACAAAAGTTTTAGTGCTTCATATGGGCTCAGTTTAGGACAATGGAACACATGCAGCAGCAGGTTTTCAGCACAGCAGTAACCGATCTGCCTAAGATCTGTCCAGTACAGATAAAAAAGGAAAGCATTAACAGAAAAGGCCATCTGGGAGTTAGACATGTTAAGTCAGATTCTTTGACGGACTTTCATGGGGTTCTGGAGGATATAAGGAGGTTCGGAAAGCCAGCTAAAAACAGGTCTGCTGTTTAATTTTCCAACAGCAGACCGATAATGAAGTGAAACAGGGAAAGAGGAAAAGTTAGACAAGTGAAGGGAGAAAGAACAAGAAAGAAAGAAAGAAAAGAAAGAAAAAAGAGATAATAAGGCTCAGTACCACTATTTATGGTTATTTGAATCAACTGAACCTATCTATATTCTAGCCTTCCTTTCATCATTCATGTGGCAATTGCATTTGCTAAACTAATTAAGTCCATCTAGGACTCAGTGAAAGCAGCAAACCAATAAGAAAATAAAAGTTTTTTTTTTCATTTCATTTTTTTCATAAAGAATCAAAAGGCTTTCTCTAGTGTCAGACCTGTATGAGGTCAATATTTGAAGTTTTCAGGGCCCAACCTCTTGGCTGCATAATATAAGTTTCTCTAGGAAAAGAGAACAAATACTAAACAGGCACATTCTGAAAAAGAAAAAAAAAATGTTGTGATTGGAAATTTAGAGATGGGTTTGATGACCTGGTAGTCAGTAAGGGCCCCATATGATGGGTTATGAGAATCCCCCCACCTCCCATGTGGGTACTGATCCCAACCAACGGTCCTTGAAATGTAACTTTTCGGACGATTAGCCCTGATTCATGGTCCAAAGAAAGTTAGGGTGTGGTCATGACTGAAGAATCATATCATAACATTCTCTGTTTGTGACAATCATGAAACACTGAAAGAAAAGCATACCAAAATATAGGTCGAACATCTTCTTTAGTACGAAAAACATTTGTTGGACGCCTCCAAGGTAAGGACCTTGAAACCTTAGATTCCTCGATTAATCCAAGGTTCTGCAAAAATATTTTTATTAGTAAATTTAGAAAAAAAAACAAAGAACAAGAAACCATGATTTCAATCAAAGTATCACCATTAATATGGCCAATGCAGACTTCTCCATGTTTAGTGTGTAAAGATGCAATGTCTTGATCCCATGAGCCAAAATCTTCTTGCACATCTCAGTTCCAAGGTGGATTCCATATGCTTTGACAGCCTCCTCATTGTCTTTAATAGGCTCAAGGGCAGCTGTAATCTCAGATGGTATCTATAGAACACCTTTAGTCATATCATCATCCAACACAAAAGCAAAACTTAGGAGTACCCTAATCAGTCTTATCCATACATGTTAAACTATACATCTTTGACATACTGTTGAAAAAAAAATTCAACAAATTGAGATATCATGTGATAAAAGATAAAGACAGCATATCGACGTGTACATCGTAAACTTGTTGTCTTGCAAAAAGAAGCAAATGAAATATCTCTAGAACTCAGGACCTTGTGAAGTGGTTTATCATGCAAAAATGTTGGTTTGGTCATGTTTTCTTTACCTGTCTAAACCAGTCACCTCACTCAACCACTTAACAAGTCCTAGCAAAGGTACTTCCTGTCAAACTTAGGAAAAGGGCATAATGGAAAGCAACAAATAATGCATAAGTTCAACCCTTAAAAAGAAAGCAACACCTACAAAATCACATTGATGAGCACAAATGACACCGGTATACCTGATTCAACAACTAGTATTATGTCACTTGATATTAACATGTCCAAGAATAACTTAAATTTATGCAGGAAAAAATAAATTCTGTAACAGGGGAACTTACTTTAGTTTTACAGAAACCAGTCATACGCAAGAAGCCCTTATAGTTGTTAATAGGCATTATACCCGGAACAATGGGACAAGTTATCCCAATTTGACGGCAATCATTCACAAACTTCAGAAATATGTCAGTGTCATAAAACAACTGAGTGATAATAAGATCTGCACCAGCATCCACCTGTCAGAAAGAACCAGAGAGATGGGAGAAAACAACAAACCAGTGCAATGAAAGAATAGAAAAGGAAGCAAAACAGAAATATATATTAATAACCATCTTGAACCATTTAGACACTGACTAGATATTATATGAGTGCCTTTAACTTCCTGATGCACCATGATAAAAAGGGGTTGTGATTCCACAAGGATTATTTAGCCTCTCAATTCCATACAAGATTTATCCATTTAATACATGTATTCAAATTCAGACAAATTATAAAGCCTTTTAAAATAAGTATGTTCATAAAATAATAGAAACAACATAGATATGATTACATTGGAGACATGCTAGAACCATGATCAACATGATCTTTTTATGCAATACAGTGGCAAAACAAATGACTGCAATGG
This sequence comes from Calamus simplicifolius, assembly GCA_900491605.1. Classification (NCBI taxonomy): domain Eukaryota; kingdom Viridiplantae; phylum Streptophyta; class Magnoliopsida; order Arecales; family Arecaceae; genus Calamus; species Calamus simplicifolius. The sequence continues at coordinate 329,466 of UESW01004456.1, forward strand.
TGGACTTGCACAGACACACTAGCCATTGCATCAACCAGCCAACATCTTGATGCCATTGTAGTAAACAATATACAAATTCCTTTTCCTACCTAACCATGGGATAGTTGCAAGACCAGACAACCATAGGCCCTAACAATTAGCCAATCATTGTTACCACAAAAATATACTGCTAGTCACTTTTGCCAAGAATAAATAGTAGTATTGTTTATATTTAATAAATAACTAATTATAGCAGCACTTTCACCAAAACTGCACCAATCTATCAGCACAGTCACTGGAATTGACTTGCCTCCAACCCTTCTAATCTTTGTCACAGCACCATCAATTACCACAACCAGTATTTACAGGACCAAAGAAGCCACCTAGCACCACAGCAAAAAAAGGTAAAGCCTTTATCTCAGGAACCAGCCTAGTTACCCACATGCTGCCTAGGCACTATGCAGTATCCCAGTTGCCTGAGGTTGCATTCTATAAACTTGTGCATCAACAACAAGAACGATGACTTCCCAAATATGAATGCCATGGCCAAATGGAAGTAAGACCTAAAGAATATTTTATAATACGATAAACTATAGCTCATCAGTTTTCACATCCCACTGCAACTCTAACCTTGAGTTACATCGTAACTAAGTTTCTCGATGGTATCTTGTCAAATTGTCAAATATACATACTTATGCACCTTAAAATAGCAAAGCCATTAAATGGTTACTTGGACATGAGAGATAATATGAACCAAATAAGCAAAACAAAAAGCGTGGTAACACCTTTCTCTTCAAATAAGCAAGATCATTGCTGTAGGCTTCTAATGTAGCACCACTTTCACTTTGTATCATGTCAGGGTGCGCCTCTGAGATTGTAAGAATTTTTTGTTAGCACAACTTAGAGTTAGAAATGCAACAACATGTACTAATCGTACTGATTCAATTCCTAAACACTAACCTGGATAGCCAGCAACAGTTATGCCAAAGTAGTCACCATACTTAGCTCGAATGTGTTCCACCTGTAATTGCAGTGACCATGATTTAGTACCAGATTTTTCTTTCTGTAAAGAAGTATACGACTAATACAAGTTCTTAAGGCTCAAAGCATAGCCTTATAGAATGCCCAGTGAATACTTCAGAAGTCCACAAAGTACATGTCATAGATAGAATAATTTACGAGTTTCAAATGATAGGCAAAAGGTTATCAACGGTTGACATGAATTTTTTTTTCTCTACTAAGGTAAGGTCTCCAGCAGCCATATACAACTCAATGTATAAAACAATTTTTAAAATTGAACTCTAACTTCAACAAGATGAAGTAGCTTTTGTAAACAGTCACTAAAGAGCATAGAGGAGTGTTACCAGATCAAGGCCACAGGCAAATCCACCGGCAACCTGAACAAACTTATCCTGACCATGAGGAGGATCCCCCCTAAGCGCCAGAACATTTTGAATCCCATTGGCCTTGATGGTGTCCAGGGCATGGTTGATCTTCTCTGCCGGCATGTTGGTGCAAGTCAAGTGCATCATCGTTTCCACGCAGATCTGGAAAAAGGAATCAGAAACTCATAATGACATAATATTAATTCTAAGCTGCAAAACTTATGTTCGGAATGTACATTGGACTTCCTCTATCCTTGTCACAAATAGTCAAAAACTCCCTGAAAATTTTAACTGGACATATAGATTTTTTCCTTTTTTTTTTTTAATTTCAGGGTTCATTTCTTAGTTCTGAAACTATTCTACTCAACCGTTTTATCACATGGTATAAAAATTTATTTTTATACTCTTGAATATAAAACATGCATAAGCTAAGTAGTCCAAAGACAAAAGGTCAAAGACCTTTTGGATCAATGCAAGTAATACAAACGAGCCACGAGAAGCATCAATAAAAATTGGACAGAATAGGGAAAAAACGATCGTAGCAAGTTATCTCCAATTCAGAGTTCCCCTTGCTCAAATCTACAATTAAAATAATAAAATTGAACAAAAGATGAACTTTTATGCAAAGTTGGTAGCAAGATTTGAACAACTAAAAGATTCAGATCCAAGAAACCAAGTAACAAAAAGACCAGATTTGAACACCTTATCCACCATATCTTGAAGAAAAACACAGCAAACTATAAAAAGGAAGCAACTTTAAGCTGAAAGACAAGAGATCCAAACAGAATCTAGCATCAAATCACTATCTTTCAACTAGCCCATACGTAACTAATCAAGAACAACAACAGATCCAAGGAAACAGAGTCCCTGGTAAATAAATACAAGAGCTAGAGCTAGAGAGACAGAAAGAACAACAACAGATCCAAGGAAACAGAGTCCCTAGTAAATAAATACAAGAGATGAAAGAGGTAAGCTGGAGCTAGAGAGAGAGAGAGAGAGAGAGAGAGAGAGAGAGAGCGCGTGCGAGCAAGCAATGGGAGGGATGGATCTGATACCATGTTCTGCATGCGGTTGGCGATGTCGAGGGTGAGGTCGGCAGTGGAGCCGCCGGCACCCCAGGTGATGTCGCAGAAGGCAGGGTTGTGGGCGACCATGCGGTCCATGCGCTCGAAGAGGTTCTCCACCCCATCCTCCGTCTTTGGGGGGAAGTATTCGAACGAGAACACCGTCCGCCCCTCTCCCTCCACCGCCGACCGGATCTTCTCTATCACCTTCATCTCTTCTTCTCTTCGCGGCGCTCTCTACTGCTGTTAATGGCGTCGTCCGTGAAGCAGGGGGCGCGCAGCCGAACGGCTCCCAGTGGGTTTATAAAGTCGAAATTTAGAAGCCAATGGAGACGACTGAAAAAAATAAAAAAAATAGAATGGAAACTACCGCGGTGGAAGGTCACCCTCTTTCTGCGTCGCAATCGCACACCAACCCTACTCGATGCTCCATCCATCCGAAAATATACGAAACAAGGGCAGGTCGAGGTAGGTGGCGAATAGATAGATGATTATTTAATTTATATTTTAATATTTTATAATTTTATTTACTACTATTCTGTAAATATTTAAGAATATCTTTAATTTAATATTCATAAAATTTTATGATTTAATTTAATTTATATTCGTACTCTTAATATCTAATTTATATTCTTATTTTTTTAAAATAAATATAGATATTTTTTTTAATGTTCTTTTAATATAGATGAATAAAAACAAATAAAACATATTTGATTTTTTTCAGTCCTAGATTCAGGACTATAAATCACCTTTTGTCTTGATTAGCGACTTGATGATCATAACAATTCCGTAAAAACTGAATTATGTTTGTGTAGGGGTACAACTCATCATGGATTTCATTTTTTTGAAAAAAAAATAGAGTGGTAACTATTAAAAACTGAATTTTATTTTTTTAAAGGAAATTAAGTGAAGGGAAATGTCAACTAAACAATTTAACTCGAGTTATTAGCTGAAAGTCTGCATACAAGAACCTAAATGTATAATTATACATAGTATAAGTTATAGTTTTCTTCAATCATCTAACCAAATAAATACCAAAATTATAAAAATGTATTGCTTGCCTATCCATAACAATTTGTACATGATTGATTGACCAGATTTAAGGCAAGTCATTTTCATGTAACATTAAGGTCTCCAAGATCTAGCATTTATATAAAAAGTGACTGTGTAGGTTAAACTTCTCATATTCCTTTGTTTAACTTTTATTCTAAACTACTTTTCTTGGATGATTTATTTATTTATTTTTTTAGGTACAGACGAGTGATCACACTAATTTAGTGCAAATCAATTCAGATAGATTAGAATATAAGATTTGTTTAAGAACAAAAGGACATGAAACATCTTGACACCAAATCCAAAATCTAGCATGATGAGCCACAAAAGCTGCCACCCAATCGGCCGCAGAATTGGCTTCATGGTAGATATGGTAGATCTGGACTCTGTAGACCTCTCGGAGGATAGACCAAGTATCGTGGTGCAGCGGATTGGTAGGGACTTGAGAGCAGTTTTCCTTCCGAAGCCATCGGATGACAGTCATAGAATCTCCCTCAATTAGAAAGCTATGAGCATAAAGAATTTGAGTAGCATAGGAAATGCGGACAAGCTGCATAAAGCTTAATCATAGGGACTAAGAAGTCAAGGATACCAAAACCACCTACTGCCAACAGAGCTCCATCGATCCCATGAATAATGAAAGCTGAACCTGCGGATCTTCTTCGGACAAACCCTGGAGGGGGGCTCAAGAGATGAAAACCGTATGCCGGTTTGCTGCGGAAGCAGCAGGGGATCCCCAGTGGCTAGAGGTATCAGAACCAACCACATTACGATGAAGAGCAAATTCCACCGTTAGAGATCTGACTTTCCGCATAATCCTATGGGAAGATATAATATCATCAGTGAAGATAAGCAGATTCCTTGACAATCATATCTGGTAGGCTTTAGCAGCCCAAAGGCCGCAGTTCTACTAGGTGGCCCTCTAGAGATCATCAAAGAAAGGGGAGCGCAGAGAACCCGTGTCATCCACTCTACAGTAGTAACCCATCATCTACTAGATCCATCTCGCTTTGGGGCAGATGAAGATGGCATGGTCAGTAGTCTTCTCCTCCTGGCCGCACAATGGGCAAGTTGCCTGAATGGACAGTCCCCTCCTAGAGAGCAGGAAACATGTAGGAAGATAGTCCCACATCAGCTTCCATATAGAGCTGAACCCTAGGATGGATGGGAAGCTTCCATATCCACACAGTATCCATCGTGCATAGAGACTAAGCCCTGTAAAACTTCATAAGGTCCCGGATGGGAGCCCTAGAAAGACATGATCTCCGCCATAACCTGATGTCGATTGAGTGGCCCGAGGTGAGTGGAATAGAAAGAATACGACGAGATAGCTCCTCACCAAATAAACAGGTCACTGTGGGAGTATGAGGAGGGATCATGAGAGATCAGATCCTTAACCCTCATACTGGTAGGAGCCTCAATACTTATAAAAGTAGGCCATCGTGAAAGTGGGAGATTCGAAATCCAAGTGTCATGAATAACATCAATCAAGGAGCCATCTCCATTCATTCATGACATATTATTCAAAGTAGTAGGGGCATGCCGACAAACCTCCTTCCAAAAAAAGGAATTCCCACGAGAAGGCTGATGGTCCATAGAGGGAGTCCAGTCACAATATCTTGCCTGCATAAAAGAGCTCTATAAGCAGTGCGGGTCAAGAAGAAACCGTGAAGCGTGCCTGGCAATCAGAGCCTCTCTCCTAACTATAGACTGGATTCCAAGACTACCTTCTTGGATAGGCATGCAGATTGTGTCCCATGCCAGAAGATGAATACTGTGGCCATCATGCATAAAGACCTAGAGAAAGTCCCTGAAGTATCTCTCTATCCTCCTCAGACAAGTAATCAGGATGGCAGCATTAGATAGAAGATGCAGAAGAAGGAAAGTAAGAACCAAGCGAATAAGAGTGATCCTCGCCATCATAAATAACCAGTAACATACTAGCCATCAATGCGATCACAGACCCATCGCTCGATATCAGAGTAGTCAGTGTGGCAAGGTCGTCTTCCCGTAATAGGGATCCCAGGTACAAAAGCCGATCGGCCTGACTAAAGATGCTTAGTGATTGGAGTATGCCTTCCCTGGTAATTCTGGTGGTCTTCAGACAAAAACAATAGTAGACTTAAGTAAATTGACCTTCTTACCCGAAGTCTGACAATAGCGCTGAATAATAGATGCAAAAGTAGTCGCATTGTGAATAGAAGCATGGCCCAGAAGAATGCAGTCATGTGCAAACAAAAGATAAGAGACCGAAGGGCCCAGGGGGCCAGCCATGAAGGGGGCGATGCGTCGATCTTGCTGAGTCTGATAGAATACACGAGATAGATCATCTACAGTTAGGATGAACAACAAAGGGGATAAAGGACACCCCTGACGCAGCCCCACAGCAGAATAGAAAAAATCAGTCTGACTACCATTAATGATCAGAGAGAAAGATGGCCTTTGAATGAATGCCATGATCCAATCAATAAACAGGCTATCAAAACTGAATTCCTGAAGAGTCTGATGCAGAAAGGTCTAACTCAATTTATCGTAAGCTCTCTCCATATCAAGCTTAACAGTCATAAGCACCTCCTGACAGGGGCTCTTTGGAGATCATGCATAAATTTCTGGGCTATAAGGATGTTATCCGAAATGCTACACCCTCTAATAAAGGCCTCCTGTTCAGCAGAAATAAGTCGAGGAATCGCCTCTCGAAGGCGGGCAGCTAAGAGACGTGCACAGACCTTATATATAGTAGTGCACAGACTGATGGGCCGATAATGTTGGAGGATAGAAGCATCGGTACGCTTAGGCACTAGAGTAATGAAAGTCTAATTCCAGTCATCAGGGATGGATTTGGATTGGAAGGCAATATGAATGGTCTGGACCACCTCCTGGCCAACAATATCCCAATAATAGTGAAAGAAGAAAAGTGAAAACCCATCAGGCCTAGGAGCCTTGTCGGGCCCTAGTTCCCATAGAGCCAAGTGTATCTTCTCCGCTGTGATTGGCCTGATAAGCAAGTCATTTTCAAATGTAGTGACCTTCCTCGATGTTGGGACCTAGAAAATCGGAGCCCCATCGCCAGTAAGCTCAGTCCATTTGGACTGAAATAAGTGAAACAACTGATTCTAAATTTACTCATTCAATATCAAGTGAATTTAATTGATTGTTGAACCGTAACCAATGATGCTATGTATGACTCTAGTCAATACTAATAATATTTCTTGCAAATGTTGAACCATCCACAAGCTTGTAACAAAACTTCATAACAAATTGAAGCCTTAGGAGTACAACAACAAAGAAGAGATATTTATCAAGTGCACTTATTTTTCAGCTACAATATGTCACATGCTTGAGCTTTGCTTCATGCCTATAAAAGCTAAAGTTTGAAATGCCCAACAGCTGCTTTAGGTAGCATTAGGGGTGTAATCGTGCTGAAATTTGAAGCTTGAAACTTAACTCGATTGAGCTTTTTATTTAGAGTTCAAACTCAAGTTCGATGAAATACTTGATATACTTGAACTCGACTCAATTCGACTCAAATTTATATATAAAAATTAAAAATAATTTTAAAATTAAAGTAAAATATGTTTTCAATTAAATCAAAATAAAATATTATAAAAATATATATTATTAGGGTAAAATAGTAAAATTTCGTAAGATAGATTAAGTTCGTCAGCTTTTCAAGCCGAGTATTTTAATACTCGAACTTGATTTGATAATATACTCGAGTAACTCGAGTTTGTAAGCTATCTTGACTTAATTATACCCTTCGATAGCACACATCCATTGCATCAATCCTATGATGTTAATTATTTGCTACATAGGGCCATCCAACATTAAACTATAGCTTTGATCCACTATAGGAGTAAGAGCAGTGCTAAGCTGATATGATATGCTGAAGAACTTCGCCACTTATCTCCCTGCTACAATCACGGAGGTTTTCTCCTGGGCAAATGGCGCTTCCCCCTACCGCTTGAGCTGCGAATAAGGTTGGCTAACTGTGGTTCTTGTCATATTATCATTCTTAGAAGCAAAGGGCTTTGTCGACATCTGGCAGCCACTATACAGAAACAATTGTTGTGGGCCAGAAGTTTGGAATAGTAATCCTATGGTGCGTCCATTACACGCACTGTATGATTTTGTGAAGAGGTTGATGTAACTTGTAAAATTTGCTACGGAGTGGATAATTTATTATTAATGGTAAATTAGCTCAGAAATTAATGGTAAAAAGCGAGTGGGTTAGGTTAAATTAGCTCAGAATAATTTATTATTATGTTGCGACTAAAATTCTTGATCTACCAAACCGGTAGTCCACTCTCGCTCACCAACCGCAGGCGACTTGGCTTAGAAATGTTAGACGTCAGGTGAACGTCTCTCTCTCTCTCTCTCTCTCTCTCTCTCTTTGTTTGGGGAGTGATGTGATCGATATTGAGGACTGCTGCTGCTCTTCCGTTCGTTCGCTGACGAATGGGTGAACAAGTGAAGCAATTCAGCTATTTATTCTCCGGTAGAAACCTCCCCTTGACCAATGGATCGGCAGCAGTGGCCATCAATACATAGCAGTTGAATGTGGCGTTTCTATCCACCTCACAAGCAAGAGGCCCCACATGAGGCGGTGTGGGTGCACAATTTAGTGAATTTAAACATTTAAAAGAAAGATCCACATCATAGAAAATTCTGCTTCGCAGTAGCACTTTTAGTACAAAATCAGCTATTCTTGTCAGCTCAAGCATTTGGCAAATAATTGCATCTCGATTGGTTCATGGATGTATAGAAATTCGAAGATGCAAATGCTGCAGCTAAAAATACAGGTGATAGATACAACAGTCAGGCCTATAAATGTGTGAGATTAGTTTGAATTATGCTATAAAGGGGTGACAACAAGTTGAATCATGCTTAATTCTGATACTATTTGATTTTATATTTGAATCATATTTTAGAATGTGTAACCTGTTGAATAATAAACTCGATTCCTATGATGATGTGACATTCAACTAGTATCTTGGTTAGAGAAGTGAAGGTTAAGAAGATGAAAGGCCAAGGATCACAAGAGTTATCAAGAATTGTAAAAGGTTAAGAATATAAGTTATAAAATAAAGGAGTTATAAGTTATTTAAAATTTAAGAGTCATGATCATGAGTTAAGAATATCAAAGAATAAGGCACTGTTGATAGCTTTTGAGCTATCCATGGATAAATGTACATGATATCATTTATCCAGGAAATAGCTGTGGGGATAACCACCTTTTTAAAATTACCATTCTGTCATCAAGGGATAACTTTAGTTATTCCTGGGTTCCCTAGAGAATAAGTTCAGGGAATAACCCATGGTTAAACATGGGTTATCCCCTCTGGTTAAACTTTTTCAGCACTATTCCTTGTAGTATAGCATTTGGGGATAAGGAAGGATATTCAGGGGATATCCCCCCTTATCCACCATATCAAAAAGTGCCTAAGGTAGTGTTTGATAGAAAAAATATTATCTATGGATAAGTGTACGGGATATAATTTGTCCCCTGGCTATCCTTAACGATATCCCTTGGCTATCCCATTGATCATATCAAATGCAAAAAGGTAAATCCATAGGATAACTTTTTTTTTTACTCTTATTTAGAGGGATAACCAGCTATTCCTGCATTTTCTAGAGAATAAATTGAGGGAATATCCCATGGTCATGGTTAACCATGGATTATCCCTTTGGTTAACTTTATTCCCAGCTATCCCTTATAGTTATGGCTTTTGAGAATAAGAGGGGATATCCCCTGGATATCCCTTCTTATTCCCTATTTCAAACACTACCTAAGAGTTTTGAGTTACATGAAGAAATTTCTAAAGTCACATTAAATCTATATAAAAGGTTGTGAGCATTCACTTGTAAGGTGTAAGTTGAATGGAATTATTCTTCTTTCAAACTTATTCTTGATGGTTTCTATCATCTTTTTGTTGAGCATACTTTCTTATCTTTTTCTAACAAAGTGGCATCAGAGCTAGATTGATTTAATAACCAATAATACGATGGCATTTTCAGTTCCTCAACTCACCAAAGACAACTACAAAAATTGGTGCATCAAATGAAGGCATTTCCCTCAACTCACCAAAGACAACTACAAAAATTGGTGCATCAAAATGAAGGCATTTCTTGGCTCGCAAGATGCATGAGAGATGGTTGAAAAAGGTTATGCGGAGCCTAAAAATGAGGTGACTTTGACGAAGAATCAAAAGCAATTACTAAGGGAGTCAAGAAAAAAGGACAAGAAGGCTCTTTTCTTAATTTATCAAGGGTTAGATGAAGCCACCTTTGAGATTGTTGGAGCTGCTACAACATCAAGATAAGCTTGAGAATTTCTTCAAAAGGCATACAAGGGTATTGATAAGGTAAAGAAATTCATCTTCAAAGCCTTAGAAGTGATTTTGAGTCTTTACAAATGAAAAATTCAGAATGTATTGCTAATTATTTTACAAGAGTGATGGTGATTGCTAATCAATTAAGGAGAAATGGTAAAACTCTAACCAATATTCGAGTGGTGGAAAAGGTGTTGTGGTCTTTAGACTCGAAATTTGATTTTATTGTTGCAACCATAGAAGAATCCAAAGATTTGGAGGAAGTAACAATGGAAGAGATTATGGGCTATCTGCAAGTTACATGAGAAAAAACTTAACAAAAGAAAGGAAGAAAAGCCATTGGAATAAGTTCTACAAACGAAACTTGCTACAAAAAAAAATTATAGGAGAACTCAAGAAAGAGCCTGAGGACGAGGTCGAGGCTATAGCAAAGGATAAGAAAGAGGAAGAATTGATCATGGCTTTACAAGCAATGAAGAGAAAGAACAAAGCTTAATTCCTATAAAAGGAAGAGGACGTGGTAGAGAAAGGTCATATGAAAGAAGATGATATGATAAATCTAATATTCAATGTTATAATTGCAAAAAGTTTGGGCATTACTCTTCAAATTGTTGGAATGCTACTAATCAAGTTGATGTGAAGGTTAATTATGGTGAAAAGAAAAATGAAAAAGAAGAGCCATTTCTATTATTAGCATATAAGGAGAACAAAGCAACAAAGAAAAAATATGGTATCTTGATACCGGAGCAAGCAATCATATGTGTGGCAAAAGGAGTTTATTTGCAGAACTTGATGAATTAGTTGGTGGTGAAGTTACTTTTGGAGATTCTTTCAAAATTTCGGTAAGAGGCAAAGGCACTAGTTTGATTCGTTTGAAGAATAACACTTTTGCATATATTTCCAACATGTTTACTATATGCCAAATATGAAGAACAATATTTTGAGCTTGGGATAACTTTTGAAAAAAGGTTATATAATATTCAAATGAAATCATCTTCTTGCTATAAGAGATTCAAAAAAAAATTTTGAATGCAAATAAAGAAATGACAAAGAATAGAATGTTTCTTCTAAACATTCACAGTGAAGTTGCTATGTCATTTAAAGCATGTTTTAAAAATTCTTCATAGCTTTGGCATTTGAGATATGGTCATCTTAACTTTGGTTCTTTAAAGCTTTTATCTAAGAATTATTTGGTAAAGGGATTGCCAGTTATAGAAGATCCAAAGCAACTTTGTAAAGGTTGTCTTCTCGGCAAGCATCATAGGAGCTTTCCAAATGAAGCAACATATCGAGCATGGGAGCCACTAGAACTTATGCACACAGATGTTTGTGGGCCAATTATTCCTACATCTTTCAGTGAGCACAAATATTTTCTCACTTTTACTGGTGATTTCAATAGAAATATATGAATTTATTTCTTGAAAAACAAATACGAAGCTTTTAGTACTTTCAAAAGATTCAAGATATATGTTAAGAAGAAAGTGGTTATACTATTAAATCCTTGAGATCCGATAGAAGTGGAGAATTTACTTCTAAAGAATTTGAAGCTTATTGTGAAGAGAATGAAATTTATAGACCTCTGATGGCTCCATACTCTCTACAACAAAATGGAGTTGTAGAAAGAAGAAATAGAACTATTTTTGGTATGATGAGATGCATGTTGAAAAGCAAAGGTATGCCAAAGCAATTTTAGGCTGAAGCAGCAAATTATGTTGTTTACATCTTGCAAAGATACCCCACAAAAGCTTATGAAATATTACACCACAAGAAATATGGTCCAATAAGAAGCCTATTGTTTCTCATTTAAGAGTCTTTGGAAGTATTGCTTATGCTCATTTACCAAAAGAAAAGAGAACTAAACTTGATGATAAAAATACTAAATATATTTTCATTGGTTATGATGCCTGCTCAAAGAAGTATAAATTAAAAAGTTGTTGTTAGTAAAAATGTTAAATTTGATGAAGAAGGCACATGGGATTGGAGTCTTCAAGAAGACAAAAGGCAACCCAACACATTTATTGAAGAAGAAGAGGAACCAAGTAATGAAGAATTACAAGCACCTGCACCAACTTCATCCTCATCTTCATTCTCAATGGAACCAAGTTCAAGGCCAACAAAAATGAGAAGACTAAGTGAAATATATGAGAGAATCAAAATAATCTAACTCCTGTTTGTCTTCTTGCCAATTATGAGCCTATAGATTTTGAAGAAGCCATTAAAGATTACAAATGGAAGAAGGCTATGGATGAAGAAATCAAGGCTATTGAAAAAATGATACATGAAAATTGGCTACTTTACCAGATAGACAGAAGGCAATTGGAGTAAAATGGGTATACAAGATAAAGAAAAATGCACAAGGTGATATACAGAAGTACAAAGCAAGGTTGGTGGCTAAAGGACATAGTCAAAAGTATGGCATTGATTATAAAGAAGTATTTGCTTCTGTTGCTCGTATGAAAACAATTAGATTGATAATTTCTTTAGCAGTTCAGTTTAAATGGCAAATATTTTAAATGGATGTAAAATCAGTATTTTTGAATGGTTTTCTTGATGAAGAAATATATATTCAACAATTACAAGGTTATATCAAAAAAGGAGAAGAGGAGAAAGCTCTTAAGCTAAATAAGGCTTTATATGACTTAAAGCAAGCTCCAAGAGCATGGAACCAAAGAATTGACTCTTACTTTTTTCAAAATAATTTTATGAAATGTCCTTATGAACATGCTCTCTTTAGTAAGGTCAACAAAAATGGAGATATATTTTTTGTTTGCTTGTACATCGATGACTTGATATTCACATGAAGCAATCAAAGCATGATTATGCAATTCAAGAAATCTATAATTTAGGAGTTTGAAATGACAGATAATGGCCTTATGTCTTATTTCTTGGGCATAGAAGTGAAACAAACTAAAAAGGGCATTTTCGTTTTGCAAGAAGGATATGCAAAGGCAATATTAAAGAAGTTCAAGATGGAAGATTGTAATCCGATAAGCACTCCAGTGAAATATGGCACAAAATTAATGAAGTATGGTGATACAGAAAAGATTGATCCTACTATGTTCAAGAGCCTAGTTGGAAGTCTTCATTACTTGGCATGCATAAGGCCGGATATATTATATGGAGATGGACTTGTGAGTCGTTATATGAAGAAGCCAAAATCATATCACTTGAAGGTTGCTAAAAGAATTCTTCAATACATCAAAGGTACTATGGGACAAGGTTTATTCTATTATTTGTCTAAAGATTTTTGTCTTGTAGGTTACTCAGATAGTGATTGAAGAGGAGACTTAGATGACAGAAAAAGTACTTCTGGCCATGTATTTTACTTGGGAGACACTGCATTTACATTGTATTCGAAGAAGCAGCCAATTATTATTTTTTCTACATGTAAAGCCGAATATCCGAATATGTAGCTGCTTCCTCTAGTGTTTGTCATTCAATTTGGTTAAGAAAGCTACTAAAGGAGATATAGTTTTCACAAAAGTAACCTACAAAAATATTTATTGACAACAAATCTACCATATCACTAGCCAAGAATCCCATCTATCATGAAAAAAGAAAGCACATTGATACTCGATATCATTTATAAGAGAGCAAGTGAAGGATAAGGAGATCAAGCTTGTAGATGTTAAATATCAAGATTAAGTAGCAGGTATATTCACCAAGCCTCTCAAAGTTGACAACTTTCAGAGATTAAAATTCAAGCTTGGAATAATTGATGGAAAAGAAAATCAAGTTTAAAGGGAAGTCTTGATAATAAACTTGATTCCTATAATGAGGTGGCATCCAACTAGTATCCTAGTTGGAGAGTTAAAGTCAAGTGAAGGTTAAGAAGGTGAAAGACCAAGGATCACAAGAGTGAATTGAAGTTGTAAAAGGTTAAGAGTCATAAGTTATAAAATGAAAACAGTAAGTTATTTGAAATTTAAAAGTCATGAGTCATGCGTAGGAATATCAAAGATTAAGAGAGTTAGGAATATCAAAGATTAAGAGTTATGAGTCGCATGAGGGAATTTCTAAAGCCATATTAAGTCTATATAAAGGATTGTAAACATTCACTTGTAAAGTGTCAGTTGAATGAAATTATTCTTCTTCCAAACTTATTCTTGATAGTTTTTACCATCTTCTTGTTGAGCATGCTTCCTTATCATTTCCTAACATAACCAATCTATTTATTAATTGGATCAAATCAGATCTATAAAAAAATATTATATTTAGAATAGTTCGGAATCAAATATAATAAATCAATTCTAAAACAAAATTGGATTCAAATCAAATATCTAACTATTATTTATAACTAAAATCTAATAATCAATAATTAAATATAAATTAATTAAAAATTTAAATATATTTAGAAAGAGCTCACTTAAAATTAAATATGCATTCAAAAAACTTTAATTTTATCTAAATAAATAATTATTCTAAAATCTATAAATTATGATATCTAAAAGATTTATTAATATATACTTAAATACGCTATAAATAAGAACCTTTTAAAATAACAAATAAAATATACTTTTTTTAAAACCCAATGTAACCATAGAATTTTTAAATATGAAGTGTATCAAGTTCAATCAGGTAGCACCAGGTCGGATCACAGGCGGATCCTTAAAAATAGTTGGGGAAGAGGGAAAAAGGGAAAAAATCCCCATGCGCTCCCAAGGTTGCAAGCCGATTTGCTAATTGATTGCCGCTAGTACGTGTGGAGTGTTGGGATTGTTTTTAACACAAATTATTTTGAGAAGAGAAATCAAGGTAGAAGAAGAGTTTTCTCGAGAAGAAAAAATAGATCTCTATATTATTTCATTAAGCACATCATCATATAAATATTATTTTTTGGTTCCACGGATAAACATAATACCTCTTATGATCTTATCTATCTGAGGCTACCACACTAAAGATAATAAAATAGGCCCATTATGTAAAAGCCCAACTCAGACATAAAATAATAAAATAAAATACTAAAAAACTAATAACCATTATATTTTAACACTTTTCTTTAATGGTTGTTTTTGGATACCCATGAGATCTCTAAAGTGAATGAATTTCTCCTTGGGTAGTGCCTTGGTAAAGATGTTTGCAATTTGGTCTTCAGTCTTCACATACTTGACTTGAATTTCTTTTCTTCTACCACATCTCTAATGAAATGGTACTTAATTTTGATGTGCTTGGTGCGGCTGTGATATATAGGATTC
The DNA here is from genome assembly GCA_900491605.1 of Calamus simplicifolius. Lineage (NCBI taxonomy): Eukaryota > Viridiplantae > Streptophyta > Magnoliopsida > Arecales > Arecaceae > Calamus > Calamus simplicifolius. The sequence goes on from UESW01004456.1 coordinate 344,471, forward strand.
TTTATCATAGAAATGATAGATTTATTGTTACATAGCAGAGTAGTAGCTTCTTCTTGCTTCTCATCCATATTTTCAAGTATTCTTCTCAACCAGATTATTTGTTGTGCTGCCAAAGTTGTTGAAACATATTCTGCTTCATAAGATAATAATGCAACAGTATCTTGCTTCTTTACATAAAGTGTTGGTTCACTTGGACTTCTTAAAAAACCTTTTCTATTGAAGTAGGTGTCAATTTGAGAGTACCATGCTCTGAGTGCTTGCTTCAACCCATACAATGCTTTCTTCAACTTGTATGCCTTGTTTTTTTTACCTTTGATAATGAAGCCTTGAGGTTGTTCAACATAAATTTCTTCTTCCAATACTCCATTCAAGAATGCTAATTTTACATCTATTTGGTGTAGTTTTCAACTTTTATGTGCTACTATAGAAATAAGAATTCTAATTGTATCATGTCTAGCAACAGGTGCAAAAGTTTCTTGATAATCAATACCAAATAATTGAGAGTATTTCTTTGCTACCAATCTTGCTTTATGTTTTTGAATGGTACCATCTGAATTATATTTTGTTTTATAGATCCACTTTAAGCCAATGACTTCCTTATCATTTGGTTTCTTCACTAACCCCCAAGTTTTATTCTTCTCAATCATATTGATTTCTTCTTGCATTGCCTTATTCCACACTTCTTCATACATAGCATTTTCATAAGTTTCAGGTTCAATCATGCAGAAATTATAAGAAGTATAAATGTTACTCAATCTTCTCATTTTTATAGGAAAAGAACTTGTAGATGGACTTGAACTTGAAGTTAAAAATTGACTTATACTTAAAAAAGTTTGTGGTGAACCTTTGATCACATTTTTTCATTTTAAGCATCATTAATTTCTTCATCAAGAGAAATAATATTTTTTCAACTTCTTTTGCTTCCAATCTCAAACAACTTTCTCATTGACAATAACATCTCTTCTTATGATCACTTGATTTTGTTTCAAGCTGAAAAGTATGTAACCTTTTGATTTAGAACTGTATCCAACAAAGATACATTTTTCACTTACTTCATCAAATTTATGTCTCCTTTCTTTTAGAATATGTGCATAGCACACACATCCAAAGATTTTGAAATGCTTTACTGAAGGCTTTCTACCAGACCAGGCTTCAAATGTGTCATATTCTGAAGAGCTTTTGTTGGATATCTATTCATCAGATACACTACTGTATTTACTGCTTCTACCCAATAAAAATTTGAAAGGCCTTTGTCTTTGAGCATAGATCTAGACATCTCAATAATAGTACGATTCTTTCTTTCTACAACTCCATTTTGCTCTAGTGCATAGCCAACAGTCAATTGTCTTCGTACACAATCATCTTTACAAAACTTCTCAAATTCATTTGAATTATATTCACCACCTCTATCACTTCTCAACACCTTGATATAATGCCCACTTTATCTTTCTACAAGATTTTTGATCTTTTTGAAGATAGAAATGCTTCTGATTTATGTCTCATAAAATACACCCATGTCATCCTTGAATAGTCATCAATAAAAATAATGAAGTAGATGTTACCTGCATGAGAAGGAGTTTTTATAGGTCCACATATGTCAGTATGAATAAGCTCTAATAGTGCTTTGGCTCTCCATACATGTTCTTTTGAAAATGTCTCTCTATGTTGTTTTTTCAGTGCACATCCTTTCCAGGGTTCTTCCTTATCATATATTGCTGGTAGACCATACACCATATTTTTTTATGTAAACTTCTCAAACTTTGAAAGGTTAAGTGCCCAAACATTTTGTACCATAACCATGACTCATCATTTACTTTCATCTTCCATGAAGCATCCTTTGCATAGTGCAGAATAAGAGAAAAACTTCTATTTTTCTTCATTTTAATATTTGCCATGAGTTGCTTTTTATTCATCTGTCATATAACTTGCCAACATTATTTTCAAAGTGTACCATTTGCCGATGCTCAATCAGCTGCCCAACACTCAAGAGATTCTGCTTCAAGTTTGGAATAAGTAAAACATCATGAATGAATTTTTTTTTCTTTTTTGGTATTAATTGCAATTATAACTTTGCCTCTTGCTTGGACTAATGCACCATTTTTCATTTTCATTTATGAAATTGAAGAACTATCAATGTCCATAAAAATAGATTTATTATCAGTCATGTGATTGCTGCACCCATTGTCAAGATATCACACATTATTTCTTTGTTCTTCTGCGGTTTGACATGCATATAGTGTGCTTTGTTGACCTTCATTTTCTTCTAAAAAGTGTGCTTGCTCACTTGCTTTGTACCTGCAATCTTTTTGAACATATTCAAACTTTTTGCAATTATAACATTGGTGTTTCTTTCTAAACTAGCAATCTTTTTCCGCATCAGAAGACCTTTTACATATATTGCACATTTGTTGAGTGTTCTTATTATATTGCCTTCTTAAAAAATTATTTCTTTGCATTTCTCTACCTTTTTCTTTCATATTTCTTCCTCTTTCTCTACTCTGGTTTTTACCTCTGAATGACTCTCTTTTAACTGTAGCATGACTAGATGATTCTTTGAGAATTTTTATCAACTACTTTGAGTTTAGATTGAAAAGAACTTTCAATTGATAATTTTTTATGCCTAAACAATCTTTGCTTATGAGCTTCAAGAGATCTCATCAATTCATGAACACTTAATTCAGAAAGATCTTTAGATTCTTCAACAATTATAACTATTATATCAAATTTGAAGATAAGCTAGTCAAAATTTTCTCACATATTCTTTGCTCGATGATGGTTTCACCATAGCTCTTCATTTGATTAATTGTCTCCATAATTTTGAAGAAGTAATTCTTTAATTTTTTATTTCTTACATTCTCAAATTATCTAACTCTCTTCTTAGAGTTTGAAGTTTAATAGCTCTCACCTTGATGTTGCCTTATAATTCTTCCTACAAGATATCCCATGTCTCCTTTGATTTGGTGCTCTAATAATTCTGAAAAAAATTTCTCAGATACAGCTCGTTGGATGAAGAACAGGACTTTGGCATCCTTCTTTTTGTAGTCCTTTAGTTACTTCTTTTGATGATTTGTTGGATTAATTAGGTCTTCATACCTGTTCTTACTAAATCCCATACTTCTTATAAAACAAAAAGGGTCTTCATCTTAATGCTCCAATAATCATAATTTTCTCCATCAAAAAATAGGGATATAAGATTGATTGATATTCATACCAATATTGCTTGAGGTTGCTATGAATCACACTTTTTTTTAGTAATTTTTTCTTCACCGCTTTTTATTGATCACCTCGTGGGATAGGCAACGGATGTAGTATCTCTTATTTTTCTTTTGCCTTCACGGTCTTGTTGTCCTTTGCCTTCACGTCCACCTACCAAGGGCTTCTCTTTTCTACTTTTTCTCCACCACCAAAGATATCCAATGGGGAAAAGATCCACTAACGCCAAAAAGCCAGGTCAAACTTTGTTTGTTTGTTTTTTGTTGCTTTGGTCGAAGAATACCAGCAACGGTGATCTTCTTCAAAGTCTTGATCGTGATCTGCTTTCAGCCCAAGACAGCGCCATGAAGTACGAAGCCTGGTTCGCCTAGTGAAGAGGGAGAGTTCTCGCGTTCTGTCTTCAACCTTGATGAGTCGGCAGCAAAAGGTGCGAGTCTTCTTGGGGGAGATCGAGTGGCACGAACTTCTTCTTGGTGGTGGATACAATCAAGACCGTCATCGGTGAAGATAGGAGCTGAGCGAGGAAAAAGCTGGGAAGGTCATGAATCCTTTGTTTGGATTTTTTCACGACTTTGCTTTGGATCTGGTAGAATCAGGAACCAGGCTCTGATACCAATTTTTGTTGGGATTGTTTTCAATACAGATTATTTTGGAAAGAGAAATCAAGGTAGAAGAAGAGTTTTCTCTCAAGAAAAAAATAGATTTTATATCATTTCATTAAGCATATCACCATATAAATATTATTTCTTTATTCTACGGATAAACATAATGCCTCTTATGATCTTATCCATCTAAGGCTACCACACCAAAGCATAATAAAATAGGCCCAAAGCCCAACTCAGACTGAAAATAATAAATAAAATACTAAAAAACTAACAACCATTATATTTTAACATGGAGCACCCAAGTTGCTTTAGGCTTTGCTTGCAAGATCGCAACAGCATAAAGTGTCTTCCAGTCTGATCTCTGATGAGAAATCAAGCTCCAGCTGAAGAGTTCTTCATCGTCAAACCATCAAAATCCACCTTCAGCCCTCCAGTGACTGTGCCTGGACTGTGGACTCACAACAACACTTGTAGCAATTGATGTTAGAAGTGTGATTCAAATGTACATCGTGTTATTGTGTTCCATTATGTATTCATGTTAGAAGTGTGTCTATGTTTAGTTACTGAGCAGTTACTCAGTAGCATCGTGTGTGATGTAGTTTTATAAAGAGAAGTGTTAGTTTTATAATTTGTAAAAAACAAAGAACATGAAGTATTGAAGAACCTTTGAATTTCTTTACTGAAACTCTTCTGTGCCGATATTTTTCTTCTTCCTTTGTTTTCCAGCATAGTATCAAACAATTGATACGGTCTTTCCGAGTCCACTTTGTCCCTATTTTCTATTTAAGAGTGCATCCTTCATTGTTTTAGATCCTTCAAGGTGGTATCAGAGCCAGGTTCAAAGCAAGGAAAAGGATCTATTGTCTGCTCAACATCAGTGATTGGAGTTGTGGTTTAAAATGGCAACAAGCATGAGTTCAGTCAGCATTCACAACAAATGCTTCCAATTCTCAAGTTAGAGAATTATGACTCATGGAGTTTGAAGATGAAGACATTCTTCATGTTGAATGAGTTGTGGCCCTTGGTGGAAAGTGGATTCAATGAAGATGATGAAAGGCTTACTGCGGCACAATGAGCCGAGTTGAGGGAAAACAAGAAGAGAGATAGCAAGGCTTTGTTTTTTATTCAAACAGCTATGGATGAAGATGTTTTTCCAAAAATTATGTGAGCAACCAGATCAAAAAATGCATGGGATATTTTGAAAGAAGAGTTTAAAGGTTCTGATAAAGTGATTATGGTGAGATTGCAAACATTAAGAAGGGAATTTGAATCTCTTTTGATAAAGAACACAGAATCAATTCAAGATTTTTCCACCCATATCAGTTTGATAGTAAATCAAACAAGATCTTTGGGAGAAAAATTATCAGAGCAGATGATTGTTGAAAAAGTGATGAGGAGTATACCACCTAAATTTGATCATATTGTGGCCGCAATTGAAGAGTCGAAGGACTTGTCATAGCTCTTATTCAATAGTTTAATTGGCTCCTTGAAAGCTCATGAAGAACGGCTGAATGCCAGAGTTGAGGTCATCACAGAACAAGTTCTTCAGGTGAAATTGATTGAAAAAGGAAGTGATAAGAATATATGTTGATCAATCTCCCAGACCTTGTAGAGAATATGGAAGGGGTGGTAACTCAAGAGGAAGGTTTATAGGCAAAGGACGATGCTGAGGTTCTGGAAGGTCTTTCAATAATCAAAATCATCCACAAAATCTTGGTAACAAATTCCAAACTCCTCTTAAATGTCATCACTATGGTAAATATGGTCATGTTAAGGCCTTCTGCTGGAACAAAAATATAATCAAGTAAATTACTTGAAAAAAAACCATGAGAAAGATGAGGGAGCAAGCTGTGACACCTTGTTTTTGACTTGTCTTTCTTCTTTACAATGTGTGATGAAATATGGTTCCTAGATAGTGGTTGTAGTAACCACATGACTGGAAATAAGTCCTTGTTTGTGAAATTGGATGAGTCTTTCAATTCAGGAGTAAAAATGGGTGATAACAGATTGGTGAAGGCAGCTGGAATGGGAGTAGTTTTAGTGAAGTTTAAATCTAAAACTAAGTTGTTAAAGGATGCCATGTATGTTCCTGGTTTGGCACAAAATCTAATTAGCCTTGGTCAGTTGGTAAACAGAGGTTTTTATGTTGTGTTTGATGATAACAAATGTGTGATCTACAACAAGCAAACCAGAAATTTGATAACCACCTGCAATCGAACAAGAAACAACATGTACCCTGTGTGTCTATCAGATTTTGGAAACAAGATCTTGAAAGCTGAATCTACCAATGAAACTCCACTGTGGCACATGAGATTTGGTCACCTAAACATCAAAAGTCTACAATACTTGGGTAAAAACAAAATGGTTTTGGGCCTACCTGAAATTTTGGAATCAAATGAGAAGCCTTGTGAAGAATGTATTTTTGGAAAGAAACAAAGAGTTCCATTTGGAAAAAGGAAAGCCTGGAGAGCTGAATATCCATTGCAGCTGATCCATTCTGATATTTGTGGACCAATGAGTGTACCAACACTCAATAAAAGCTTATATTTTCTGATTTTTGTAGATGATGCAACGAGGATGACTTGGGTGTATTTCCTAAAACAAAAATCAGAAGCATTTAAATTTTTTGTTTAGTTTAAAAGTCTTGTTGAGAAGCAATCTGGGTTTCCATTGAAAGCATTGAGGACTGATAGAGGTGGGAAATTTACCTCTAATCAGTTCACTTCATTTTGCAAGCTCCATGGCATCCATAGACAACTCACAGCAGCATATACTCCTCAACAAAATGGAATTTCTGAGAGAAAAAACCGAGTAATTGTGGAAAGAGCCAGATGTATGTTAAGAGCAAGAGGACTTCCTAAATTTCTTTGGGCAGAAGCAGTGGCAACGGCTGTCTATTTGCTGAATATGTCTCCCACAAAATCAGTTGACAACAAGACACTGTTTGAAGCTTGGTTTGGGTACAAGCCATCTGCAGCACATCTAAAATTTTTTTGTTGTATTGCCTATGCTCACATTCCTATGGAGAAGAGAAGGAAACTCGATGACAAAAGAAAAAAATGTATTTTCATTGGATATTCCACTGAAACAAAAGGGTACATATTGTATGATCCAGTGACAGGTAGATTAGAAATTAGCAGAGATGTTGTATTTGATGAAGGAAATGCCTGGGATTGGACTGCAAATGCTACAACTAAGCCACTGAAAATACAAATGAAGGATGTGATCAATGTCCCTAATATCAGTGAAAATAGAATCTCAGAGAGAGAAGTTGAGTCTGAATCAATTGACAATGGTGTGCAAACAAGTAGCAGTGAAATGCATAGTGAATCTTCATTCAGAAAATGTAGAAGCTTGGAAGATATCTATGCAAGCTGTCAATTGGTATACTGTATAGCTGAACCAATGAATTATGAGGAAGCCTCTAAGCAAGAAGTTTGGAAGAAAGCAATGAAGAATGAAATAGATATGATTGAAAAAAA
>UESW01004456.1:363539-500386 GCA_900491605.1 Calamus simplicifolius
ATAGTAACAATTTGCTCGCTCAAACCATTTGAGAGCTCTTTTTTCGAAGCTCGACCTGAACCTCCACCTCATTTGTATCACTCTCATGTTTTCCTGCAGACTCATCAACAGCATTCCTTTGATCTAGCATAAACTTTTCATTAAAAGTAACATCCCTACTAATAATGAATTTAGGTGAATTAGGTTCTGTGCACCACAGACGATAACCCTTCACGCCATCAGCATAACCAACAAAGATACACTTCTTTGCTCTAGGTTCAAGTTTACCATCCTTAACATGATAGTAAGCAGGGCATCCAAAAACCTTTAGATTTGAATAATCACAAGGCTTACCTGACCACATCTCAAAAGGAGTCTTGCATTCAATTGCTGTTGAAGGAGAGCGATTAACCAGATAGCAAGACGTGTTAACTGCTTCAGCCCAAAAAGCCTTTTCCATGCCAGCATTAGAGAGCATGCATCTTGCCCTCTCCAATAGAGTTCTGTTCATCCTTTCTGCCACTCCATTTTGTTGTGGAGTGTACCTGACTGAACGGTGTCTAACGATACCTGCATCTGTACAGAATTCATTAAAATCACCACCACAGAACTCGAGACCGTTATCGGTCCTCAGACGTTTGATCTTCTTCCCTGTCTGATTCTCAACAAGGGCTTTCCACTTCTTGAAGGTTTCAAACACTTCACTTTTTCTTTTCAGAAAATAAACCCAAACTTTTCTGGAATAATCGTCAATAAATGTCACAAAGTAAAGAGCACCACCCTTAGATGGAACCTGTGCCGGTCCCCATAAATCAGAATGTATGTAGTCGAGTGTACCCTTCGTTGAATGTGTGCCTGTACTAAAACTGACCTTGCACTGCTTGCCAAGAACATAGTGCTCACATAAATCTAGTGAGGTTGTCCGCTCACCACATAGTAAACCACATTTACTCAAAACTGTCATGCCACGCTCACTCATATGGCCCAAACGCATATGCCACAATTTGTTCTATCATCAGCAAAAATAGAGTTTGCTGTGCCAATCGAAGAACCAATAACTGTGCTACCCTGTAGATGATACAAGTGATTCACCTTGTTTCCTCTCATCACAACTAGATTGCCTTTGGTGACTTTTAGAACTCCACCTCCACCTGAGTACATACACCCAATGGAATCCAAACAGCTCAAAGAAATAAGGTTTCTCTTTAAGTCTGGTATGTGCCTAACTTCAGTCAAGGTTCTCACAACTTTGTCATGGCACTTAATCTGAACAGTACCAATTCCCATAATTTTGCATACTACATCATTTCCCATAAAAACTGATTCACCATTCAATGGTTCATATGTGGTGAACCATTCCCTATTTGGGCACATGTGATATGATGCTCCTGTATCCATTATCCAAACATCGTTTGAAAAACTAACAACAGAGCATGTCGTAAGAACTCTATCTGACACACTAGACTCATCTTTCTCAGCAACATTCGCCGCATCTTGACGTTGACTACGTTGCTTATCCTTTCTCTTGAGCACAGGACAATCTGACTTGTAATGTCCTTTCTTGTGACAATAGTAGCACTCAACGTTCGTCGTATCTCCAGGTGGCCTAGATTTTGAACGACCAACAGATTTCTTTCTAAAAGCTTTATCCTTCTTCTTGGCCCTACCTCTCACGAATAAACCATCTGCCTTGTCTCCACTAGTATTTCCATTCAATTTTGTTCTCAATTCTGCAGAATTCAAGGATGCTTTAACATCCTCTAATGTTATGGATTCACGTCCATAAAGCATCGAGTTCACAAAATTTTCGTATGAGGCAGGCAATGAGCATAACACAATCAAAGCTTGATCTTCATCCTCGAGTTTAATATCTAGATTTTTCATATCCATAACAATCTTATTAAACTCATTCAAGTGTTCTTTAATAGGCGTACCTTCTCGCATCTTTAGGGTATAAAGACGCTGCTTCAAATAGAGTCTCGATGTTAAAGATTTCTTCATGTAGAGACTTTCCAGTTTCTTCCAAAGACCGGCTGCTGTTTCCTCATCTGCGACTTCTCGCAAAACATTGTCTTCTAGAGACAACTGGATCACACTATGCGCCTTCTCATCCATCTCTTCAATCTCAGCTGTGGTCATGTCATCTGTATAATTATTATCCAGTGCCCTAACAGAACCTCTCGCTTCAATAAAGCCTTCATCTTTATTCTCCATAATCCGAAGTTGTTCTGTCCATCAAATGGTGCAATCTGAAACTTCAAAGATGACATCCCAAAAATTTCAAAGAAAGAAACAATCTTTCTGTTTGGATTGAAGAAGAAGAAGAGATCCTGGAAGCTTCACCGACGGAACAGCCGTTTCCTCAAGGCCGGCAGGTACGCCCAACGCGTTCGGAACGGGAGGCAGGAGAAGACACCATCTCCTCTGATTCTCCTAGTAGAAATCACGTCTTCCACCAAGTCACGTTCAACCACGTTCCTGGATCCGTGAGCTGCTTCCAGGCTTCCACCCAGCGACGTCTTCTACCCGGCCACGTTCAAGGATCTGTGAGCCGCTGGATTCTTGGCTGAAACCTCCCCTCTCCTTCCGTGAGAGCTCTCGCTCTCTCCCTATCTCTCTGTTCCAGTTCCCTTAGCCGTCGGGAGAAACAGAGCACTTCCAAAGCCTCGTCAAGAACTCGCCTCCAGCGAATCCGACGGCAGAAGACTGTGGACGCCTGGAGTCAACCGTAGGATGGAGGGCACCCACCCGGAAATTGCCTCGGTTCCTTTTCTGCCACCCACGGCTGCAGATAAACGCCGTCACGTCGCTCGTAGATGCGTATTCTATGGTCTCGGATTCATATTTCACTGTCTCCGTGGGTACCGGGTAGTAGACGAGAGACCAGAGGCTCCTCGCGATCCGTATTCGTCTTGGTGGCGAGGCGAGAGAGGAGGAAGAGAGATTCGCCGATCCGCGAGCTCCCAAATTTCCACGGCTCCGTCAGCGACCAAATCAACGAAGAAGAGACACCAGATGAATGGGGTTCCACAGCCGTCGGGAGAAGCAGAGGAGGCAGACGAAGACAAAACCAAAAAAAAAAATTAGGGTTAGTTTTATCCCTTTTTTTTTTCAACAAAATTTTCAAACCAAAGCTCTTATACCAGTTTGTTGCGAAAATCAGATCAATAAACAAATCAAAGCAATAAACAAACAAAGAAACATCAAGAATTTACGTGGTTCGATCATGGTGATCTACATCCACGGACAAGGCAAACAAAGTTCCATTATCAAAAGAGGAGGAGGAGGTCTCCTAAACTCTTACAAAACCCTTACAGAAGTTTTCACATGTATATCTATATATACTCCCCAAAAATACTTCCATAAAATAAACCCTAGCGGGCCGGTTTGGTCCGGGCCCAACAAGAATATCGGGTCGGGTCAAAAACCGGGCCCGATATATAAAATCAAGACATATTTAACAGTATCAAAAACAATTGATACGGTCTTTCCGAGTCCACTTTGTCCCTATTTTCTATTTAAGAGTGCATCCTTCGTGTTTTTAGATCCTTCAAGGTGGTATCAGAGCCAGGTTCAAGCAAGAAAAAGGATCTATTGTCTGCTCAACATCAGTGATTGGAGTTGTGGTTTAAAATGGCAACAAGCATGAGTTCAGTCAGCATTTCACAACAAATGCTTCCAATTCTCAAGTTAGAGAATTATGACTCATGGAGTTTGAAGATGAAGACATTCTTCATGTTGAATGAGTTGTGGCCCTTGGTGGAAAGTGGATTCAATAAAGATGATGAAAGGCTTACTGCGGCACAATGAGCCGAGTTGAGGGAAAACAAGAAGAGAGATAGCAAGGCTTTGTTTTTTATTCAAACAGCTGTGGATGAAGATGTTTTTCCAAAAATTATGTGAGCAACCAGATCAAAAAATGCATGGGATATTTGAAAGAAGAGTTTAAAGGTTCTGATAAAGTGATTATGGTGAGATTGCAAACATTAAGAAGGGAATTTGAATCTCTTTTGATAAAGAACACAGAATCAATTCAAGATTTTTCCACCCATATCAGTTTGATAGTAAATCAAACAAGATCTTTGGGAGAAAAATTATCAGAGCAGATGATTGTTGAAAAAGTGATGAGGAGTATACCACCTAAATTTGATCATATTGTGGCCGCAATTGAAGAGTCGAAGGACTTGTCACAGCTCTTATTCAATAGTTTAATTGGCTCCTTGAAAGCTCATGAAGAACGGCTGAATGCCATAGTTGAGGTCATCACATAACAAGTTCTTCAGGTGAAATTGATTGAAAAAGGAAGTGATAAGAATATATGTTGATCAATCTCCCAGACCTGGTAGAGAATATGGAAGGGGTGGTAACTCAAGAGGAAGGTTTATAGGCAAAGGACGATGCTGAGGTTCTGGAAGGTCTTTCAACAATCAAAATCATCCACAAAATCTTGGTAACAAATTCCAAACTCCTCTTAAATGTCATCACTATGGTAAATATGGTCATGTTAAGGCCTTCTGCTGGAACAGAAAATATAATCAAGTAAATTACTTGAAAAAAAAACCATGAGAAAGATGAGGGAGCAAGCTGTGACACCTTGTTTTTGACTTGTCTTTCTTCTTTACAATGTTGTGATGAAATATGGTTCCTAGATAGTGGTTGTAGTAACCACATGACTGGAAATAAGTCCTTGTTTGTGAAATTGGATGAGTCTTTCAATTCAGGAGTAAAAATGGGTGATAACAGATTGGTGAAGGCAGCTGGAATGGGAGTAGTTTTAGTGAAGTTTAAATCTAAAACTAAGTTGTTAAAGGATGCCATGTATGTTCCTGGTTTGGCACAAAATCTAATTAGCCTTGGTCAGTTGGTAAACAGAGGTTTTTATGTTGTGTTTGATGATAACAAATGTGTGATCTACAACAAGCAAACCAGAAATTGATAACCACCTGCAATCGAACAAGAAACAACATGTACCCTGTGTGTCTATCAGATTTTGGAAACAAGATCTTGAAAGCTGAATCTACCAATGAAACTCCACTGTGGCACATGAGATTTGGTCACCTAAACATCAAAAGTCTACAATACTTGGGTAAAAACAAAATGGTTTTGGGCCTACCTGAAATTTTGGAATCAAATGAGAAGCCTTGTGAAGAATGTATTTTTGGAAAGAAACAAAGAGTTCCATTTGGAAAAAGGAAAGCCTGGAGAGCTGAATATCCATTGCAGCTGATCCATTCTGATATTTGTGGACCAATGAGTGTACCAACACTCAATAAAAGCTTATATTTTCTGATTTTTGTAGATGATGCAACGAGGATGACTTGGGTGTATTTCCTAAAACAAAAATCAGAAGCATTTAAATTTTTTGTTTAGTTTAAAAGTCTTGTTGAGAAGCAATCTGGGTTTCCATTGAAAGCATTGAGGACTGATAGAGGTGGGAAATTTACCTCTAATCAGTTCACTTCATTTTGCAAGCTCCATGGCATCCATAGACAACTCACAGCAGCATATACTCCTCAACAAAATGGAATTTCTGAGAGAAAAAACCGAGTAATTGTGGAAAGAGCCAGATGTATGTTAAGAGCAAGAGGACTTCCTAAATTTCTTTGGGCAGAAGCAGTGGCAACGGCTGTCTATTTGCTGAATATGTCTCCCACAAAATCAGTTGACAACAAGACACTGTTTGAAGCTTGGTTTGGGTACAAGCCATCTGCAGCACATCTAAAATTTTTTTGTTGTATTGCCTATGCTCACATTCCTATGGAGAAGAGAAGGAAACTCGATGACAAAAGAAAAAAATGTATTTTCATTGGATATTCCACTGAAACAAAAGGGTACATATTGTATGATCCAGTGACAGGTAGATTAGAAATTAGCAGAGATGTTGTATTTGATGAAGGAAATGCCTGGGATTGGACTGCAAATGCTACAACTAAGCCACTGAAAATACAAATGAAGGATGTGATCAATGTCCCTAATATCAGTGAAAATAGAATCTCAGAGAGAGAAGTTGAGTCTGAATCAATTGACAATGGTGTGCAAACAAGTAGCAGTGAAATGCATAGTGAATCTTCATTCAGAAAATGTAGAAGCTTGGAAGATATCTATGCAAGCTGTCAATTGGTATACTGTATAGCTGAACCAATGAATTATGAGGAAGCCTCTAAGCAAGAAGTTTGGAAGAAAGCAATGAAGAATGAAATGGATATGATTGAAAAAAATCAAACATGGGAGTTCGTTAATCTGCTGGCTGGGAAGAAAGAAATTGGGTTGAAATGAGTGTTCAAAACTAAATACAATGCAGATGGTGCATTGCAAAAACACAAGACAAGATTAGTTGTTAAAGGACATGCTCAAATACCAGGCGTTGATGTCTTTGAAACCTTCTCATCCATTGCAAGATTAGAAACCATAAGAACTATTCTTGCAGTTTCAGCACAAAATCAGTGGGAAGTTTTTCAGCTAGATGTTAAGTCAGCGTTCTTAAATGGGAAATTAGAAGAAGAGGTTTATGTGGAGCAGCCGAAAGGGTTTGAGATTTGTGGTCAGGAGGAGAAAGTTTATAAATTAAAGAAGGCTTTATACGGTTTGAAACAGGCTCCAAGAGCTTGGTATAGTAGAATCAATATGTATCTATTGGAAAGAAATTTTAAAGGCAGCAAGATTGAACCTACACTCTATAAAAAATCTCAAGGCAAGGATGAGATTATTATTGTTTGTATTTATGTGGATGATTTAAACTTCACTGGGAATTCAGATTCCTTAATAAAGGTATTTAAGCAAGAAATGATGTCCGAGTTTGACATGATAGACTTGGGGAGTATGAGGTATTTTCTTGGAATGGAGGTAATGCAAACTCCATTTGGAATCTTTCTATCTCAACAGAAATATGCAAATGATCTGCTGAAAAAATTTCAGATGCAAAAGTGTAATCCTGCAATGACTCCTATGAATGTTGATGACAAATTACTGAAGGATGATGGATCTGGGAAAGTGGATGAAAAGAAGTTTAGAAGCTTAATTGGAGGTTTGATTTATCTTACTTACACAAGGCCGGATATTATGTATGCTGTGAACTATATTTCAAGATTTATGCATAATCCAACCAATCACCATTTCGGAGCAGCTAAACGAATCTTGAAATATATTGCTGAAACAAAAGATTTGGGGATTATGTATACTAAAGTGGATGATTTCAGATTGATTGGGTTTTGTGACAGTAGCTGGGCAAATTATACTGAAGATTGAAAGAGTACAACAGGACATTGCATGTCTCTTGGCTCAGGAATGATTTCATGGTCTTCAAAAAAGCAAGCAACCACTACTCTGTCTAGCACGGAAGCTGAATACATTGCTTCAACAGCAGCTGCGTGCCAGTGTATTTGGATGAGGAGAATTTTAGAAGATCTAGGAGAGAAAAAGAAAGAAGCTACAATTCTATTTTGTGATAACAACTCAACTATAGCGTTAGCCTATAATCCCATGTTTCATGGGCGTACAAAGCATATAGAAATTAAATATCATTTTATTCAGGAGCAGGTTGAAAAGGAAGAAATCAATTTGGAGTTTTATAAATCTGATGAACAGGTTGCTGACATTCTTACTAAAGCTCTTTCAGAAAATAAGTTCAAAAGACTAAGAAGCATGTTGGGTTTATGGAGTTGGAATCAAGGGAGGATGTTAGAAGTGTGATTCAAATGTAAATCGTGTTACTGTGTTCCGTTACTGTGTTCATATTAGAAGTGTGTCTATGTTCAGTTACTGAGCAGTTACTCAGTAGCATCGTGTGTGATGTAGTTTTATAAAGAGAAATGTTAGTTTTATAATTTATAAAAAAAAAGAACATGAAGTATTGAAGAACCTTTGAATTTCTTTACTGAAACTCTTCTATGCCGATATTTTTCTTCTTCCTCTATTTTTTCAGCACAGTATCAAAACAATTGATACGATCTTTCCGAGTCCACTTTGTTCCTATTTGTTTTTTATTTAAGAATGCATCCTTCATTCTTTTAGATCCTTCAGTTGACAATGGTTTCAGTTGAGCTTCTCAACAGACCGTTCTCGTTGAAACCTCCATGAAACAAAGCGATCCGTCTTCTCCCCTGTCGAGATAATATCAAGGTGTTATTGCGCTATTCTTTCAGTCTTCAATTGCTAATAATTGGATTCCTCGGGCATTTTCCAGTTGTTCGACTCCTCTCGACAGTCCAAGTGTTACAAAATTTGTGCAACTAAAATGCATGGAATATTTTTACAGAAACCTAGAACCAGCATTTTATGCTTAGCGGCATGTCAAGTCTGATCAAATCCATGTCGTGGGTTTCCCAAAGGCCACCTTTCATCATTAATGTTCGGTCGAGTCAATGGGCTAGAGCCTTAATGGTAAAGAAATGGTCAAAATGGCTTGAAGAGCATTTAATGGAATGAAGTGTCACGGCATTTCGGCATATCTCTCACACCAAGGCATTTATGGCCTCATAAAGCCACGTACAACCACTTGCTCTAAGGCATTTATTGCCTTATTCTCTCCCTATTTAAAGGCATTTATGGCTGCTATGATGGCCCCATCGGACATGTTCCACCCTCAACCCCGAGACCCCCTCTCAAGTCCCAACCCCCGAGACTCCCTCTCGGTCTCGGGCCGGGCCACATGAACAGCGTCTCAACCCCGAGACACCCTCGGCCTCGATAATGAACAGTGTCATGCAAGTGTTTACCATCGATCTTTTTGAAACTCATCAGAGGGCATGAATGGTGCCACACAAGCACTCTATAATCAATGTTATACGAGGGACAGTTGGCTTCAACTCAACATCATCCTTCCACCCCAACGGCTATACCTTGGGACCCACACGACTAACTTTATCACCCATTACTGTCCGCACAAGACAACCAAAAAGGTGACGTAGGGGACATATCTAGCAGGCGCCGTAACGGTCGACCATGCCCTGCAACCACCTACTCTGACAGGACACGGCCTGCAGCTTGACACGTCATGTGGAGGTAAGCTCCACTGTGCTGTCATCAATTAATGTTCTGACAAGTGATAACGCCCCAAGCCCATGGACTCCAGGCATCCATAAAAAGGGTAAGAGGGACCCCGACCAGGTAACAACAGGTAACTGAACTCACTACACTCTTTACGCTCATTCTTTCCCACATAGAGCACGGCTCTATGCCCCTCTCTTCTTCCCTCTTTTGAGCTTTCTCAAGCTCATGGCCGTTGCCCAGAGCACTGACTTGAGCATCGGAGGGTTCCCGTCGGAATCTCTGGTCGCCGGAACTTGTTTGCAGGCCCGCAGGCGTGAGGAGCTCGCTGGAGGAGGTGACCGGACGCTCATGGACGCTCGAGGGCGGTGATCTGGCGTCAACAGATTGGCCCGTCAGGTAGGGGGAGGGTCAGCGATGCTGGTTTGCAGATCCTCATCCCTTTTTCATCAAAATGGTGGATCGTGAAGAGGGTGATGACAAGAATCCGGGAAGCTTTCACCAGTAACGCTAGGGGGCAACCTCAACAAACTGAGCAACAAGATGCTAGTTCTCTATTCCACATCACCACCAGTTCACGCCATTCAAGCAAATCACCGGGCCACCCTCACCCTGAAGATTCAAGCATTAACGATAGTTGTTCAAAGGCTATGGGAGCGATATTCCATGGCCGCTTGGCAACAAGCTCAAGAGTAAGAGCAACCTCAAACTCAAGCTCAACGACCATTTAAGGCTCAAGCTCGTTAGCCAGCGAGAGCGCCCACCCAAATCCTAACTCCTCAAGTATTTATGGGCATTTTAATCTCTTACTGTAGTAAGCCGAGAAGTATTGTTGCAATTAATGCAAGGAGGAAGATGAGGGCAAAAGGCTTTGACTGTTGACTCCAACTTTCCTCTCTCTCCTTCTCTCTGTTACACCCAAAAGCCAAACTGAACCCAGGACCTTTTACGGATTTCGTTCTAGCTGCTTTCAAGCTTCAGCACCAAGGGCAATCAATCTCTTTAAGGAAAGAGCTAGGCAAAGGGCCCTCTTAGCAATTCGTCGGCCTTTTTACTCCGCTGATATCAACTCTCAGCAAAGTCCTCGATGGACTCTCCCAGCCACTCGTCTTCAATGACAGCCAACTGTCGAAGCTTTCCTCAACGACCTCCAGCTTTATCCCGGTTTCTAGCTTCTTCCCGGCCACAGACATCTCGTCCTGGCCTCCAATGCGAGGGAAGGCCCGAGTAAGGGCAATGACACCTCCAATCCAACTAACATGATTCCCTGAGGGGCAGATCACCAGCGGACAAAAGTGCTCAAACCTGCAAAAGAAAAACATGGGAGCTATAAGAGCTAAGTACATTGCACTTAAGACAGCTTTCTTTCATTAATACTTAAAAATGTGGGGAAGATCTACCTTGCATCAACATCCAAGGCCAACCTCGCTTTGGCGTCCAAAAAGCCATGGGCCAGCCAGGCACGAAGCCCAGTGTACCACTAGCAGAGCGATGTACCATCGGCTCTCAACAACTAAAGTTCAATCCCGGTCGGCATAAAAAGCCCTGGGCCAGCCAGGCACGAAGTCCAGTGTACCACTGGCAGAGCGATGTACCATCAGCTCTCAACAACTAAAGCCCAACCTCGGTCGGCACAAAAAGCCCTGGGCCAGCCAGGCACGAAGCCCAGTGTGCCACTGGCAGAGCGATGTACCATCGGCTCTCAACAACTAAAGCCCGACCCCGGTTATCACAAAAAGCCCTGGGCCAGCTAGGCACGAAGCCCAGTGTACCACTGGCAGAGCGATGTACCATCGGCTCTCAATAACTAAAGCCCGACCCCGGTCGGCACAAAAAGCCCTGGGCCAGCTAGGCATGAAGCCCAGTGTACCACTGGAAGAGCGATATACCATCAGCTTTCAACAACTAAAGCTCGACCCCGATCGGCACAAAAAGTCGTGGTCAATCCAGGCACGAAGCCTAGTGTACCACTGGTAGAGCGATGTACCATCGCCTCTCAACAACTAAAGCCCGACCCCGGTCGGCACAAAAAGCCCTGGGCCAGCCAGGCACGAAGCCTGGTGTTTCACTGGCAGAGCGATGTACCATCGGCTCTCAATAACTAAAGCCCGACCCCGGTCGGCACAAAAAGCCCTGGGCCAGCCAGGCACGAAGCCCAGTGTACCACTGGCAGAGCGATATATGTACCATCAGCTCTCAACAACTAAAGCCCGACCCCGGTCGGCACAAAAAGCCCTGGGCTAGCCAGGCACGAAGTCCAGTGTACCACTGGCAGAGCGATGTACCATTGGCTCTCAACAACTAAAGCCCAACCTCGGTCAGCACAAAAAGCCCTGGGCCAGCCAGGCACAAAGCCCAGTGTACCACTGACAGAGCAATGTACCATCGGCTATCAACAACTAAAGTTCGACCCCGGTCGGCACAAAAAGCCCTAGGCTAACCAGGCACGAAGCCCAGTGTACCACCGGCAGAGCGATGTACCATCGGCTCTCAACAACTAAAGCCCGACCCTGGTCGGCATAAAAAGCCCTGGGCAAGCCAGGCACGAAACCCAGTGTATCACTGGCAGAGCGATGTACCATCGGCTTTCAACAACTAAAGCCCGACCCCGGTCGGCACAAAAAGCCCTAGGCCAGCCAGGCACAAAGCCCAGTGTACCACTGGTAGAGCGATGTACTATTGGCCCTCAACAACTAAAGCCCGACCTCGGTCAGCACAAAAAGTCCTGGGCCAGCCAGGCATGAAGCCCAGTATACCACTGGCAGAGCGATATACCATCGGCTCTCAACAACTAAAGCCCGACCCCAGTCGGCACAAAAAGCCCTGGGCCAGCCAGGCATGAAGCTTAGTGTACCACTGGCAGAGCGATGTACCATCGGCTCTCAACAACTAAAGCCCGACCCTGGTCGGCACAAAAGCCCGGGTCCAGCAGGGAAGGCCTCGGCCGGCCCCAAGCGCCGGCACCATAAGCCCAGGTACTACTGGCAAAGCGACGAACCATTGGCTCTCAACAACAAGCCCGACTCGGCCGGCACTCAAAGCCCGATGAACCATCGACACTCAAGCCTGAGACCAGCTCGGCATCAAAAGCCAAAAACTGACTCCAACGTCGATATCAAATACACAGAGGTAATTTATTGTAGCCCCCACGGCTTTATTTCCGCTTCGGCCATCTTATTTTAGCCTCAAAGGCCTTATTACAGCCTCAGTGGCTTGATCTCTATCTCTGCGGCATTATTGCAGCCTCAACGGCTCCCTCTGTCTCAGGAGCATCATTGCGGCTTCATTGGCTCTTTGCCTCAACAGCATGTGGATGGGACCCACATCCAAACTTCATGTCAAAAGTTAAAGGCCCAAAGTCAGACGAGGATCAGCCACTTGGGAGGTGACGCCCCTTTCGCCTTGCTGGGGTGGGCACGCTTCGCCTCAGGGGTGAAGGGGCATCTGATGTGACTGATCCAACGCCATTAGAGAATCGTGAAGGAAGGAAACTGATAGAGCCCTCAAATGAAGAAAGAGAATAAGAGGGAGAAAGGGTCACGTTATGTGCGTGGGTTTCCAAAGGCCACCTTTCGTCATTAATGTTCGGTCGAGTGGCTGGAGCCTTTAATGGTGCAGAAATGGTCATAATGGCTTGACGAACATTTAATGGAATGAAGTGTCGCGGGCATCTTGCCTTGGCTCTCCTTCTAAACTTCAGGGCCGACCCCTCAAGGCCAAACCTCCCCGCTTTGGCCTCCGAGGGCCCTTCGGTTACGGCATATCTCTCACACCAAGGCATTTATGGCCTCATAAAGCTACACCCACTTGCTTTAAGGCATTTATTGCCTTATTCTCTCTCTATTTAAATGCATTTATGGCTGCCATGATGGTCCCATTGGCATGTTCCACCCTCAACCCCCGAGACCCCTCTCGGT
The DNA here is from genome assembly GCA_900491605.1 of Calamus simplicifolius. NCBI lineage: Eukaryota > Viridiplantae > Streptophyta > Magnoliopsida > Arecales > Arecaceae > Calamus > Calamus simplicifolius. The sequence goes on from UESW01004456.1 coordinate 376,421, forward strand.
CTCGGCCTCAAGTCCCAACCTCCGAGACTCCCTCTCGGTCTCGGGCCACATGAATAGTGTCTCAACCCCGAGATACCCTCAGCCACTTTATCACCTATTACTGTCCGACAAGACAACCAAAAAGGTGACATAGGGGACATATCTAGCAGACGTCGTAATGATCGGCCATGCCCTGCAACCACCTACTCTGATAGGACATGGCCTGCAGCTTGACACGTCATATGGAGGTAAGCTCCACTGTGCTGCCATCAATTAATGTTCTGACAAGTGATAACGCCCCAAGCCCACGGACTCTAGGCATCCATAAAAAGGATAAGAGGGATCCCGACCATGTAACAACATGTAACTGAACTCACTACACTCTTTATGCTCATTCTTTCCCACAGAGAGCATGGCTCTATGCCCCTCTCTTCTTCCCTCTTTCGAGCTTCCTCAAGCTCACGGCCGTTGCTCAGAGCACTAACTTGAGCGTCAGAGGGTCCCCGTCGGAATCTCCGGCCCTCGGGACTTGTTTGCAGGCTCGCAGGCGTGAGGAGCTCGCTGGAGAAGGCGATTGGACGCTCACGGACGCTCAAGGATGGTGATTTAGTGTCAACACCACCACTATCATTTTTTTTGGCTCAACGAGAGATCAAAATAATTTCCACCAACTTTCTCATCTTGGACAAGTATATAAATCATAAAAGGAATCATAGATTGAAGCCACCAGTATATATCACTTATATTTGAGAAATGTATATATTATTCATGTTAACCATATATTGATATCCGTTACGAGCAAGAGCATTGCTTGCGCGCATGGTACACGACCAGCAAGCCCAACGGACAAAGAACAAAAGGGAGAGAAGGAGAATCAAAACCAAATCCCCCACAGCATTCAACCATACCCCTCTCATCTTGATCAACCTTTAATTCTCTCCTCACACCAACACAGGCTTGCCGGTCGGCACGACTCGCTGCATGGTTAGGTGTACGACGGTGGCAAGGGAAGCTCGACCACCGACCCGCAGCGGATTGCGTTGGCCGGAATGTTATACTCATCCCTCAGTGATCGTGCCGGCGAGATCACGCTGACGTACAACTGCTGCCCCAGGTAGTTATTCTCCCAGTTCATGGATCTCAAATTCCACATCCCAGCATTGTCGAAGGTGAGCATGATCGCTGTCCATGATCTCGGGAACACATGTACGGTGTGCCGGCTCACCGTGTCTAAAAGATTGTAGCGTTTTCGGCTCTCCGGCGACCACTTCCCTGGCCCCATCCTGCAATCAATATTGTTGTCGTAAATACCAGCTGTAGCTAAATAAATACTTCAAAGTTTGAAAGTGATGTCATAGTGACGGTGGCACTTACCCTGCCGGGAAGAAGGCGTAGCCATCCAAGTGGTAGCTCTGGATGCTCTTCTCGGTGTTTTCGAAGATGATCTCGATGAAAGTCCTGAACTCGGCGGTGATGACATTGGGCGAAAGGGTCGCCGGAGTGTTAGGAGCAGGTGGTACGTCGCCCATGAGATTGTACTTGAACGCCGGCTTGCTGATGTTGAAGTACTCGGCAAGCTTGAGCGGGGTGTCGGGGTCGACGTGGAGACGCCGTTGATGAAGTAGCGGCGCTTGCCATCGACGACGCTGTGGCCGTTGACGAGCTTGATGGTGCGGGTGATGTTGATCTGGCCGTAGTGGTACGAGCCCTGGGGGTTGGGGCGGGCGGCGCTGGCAGTGAGGTTCCACCGGAAAGTTCGCCACTGGTTGAAGGACCAGGCCCAGCCGGAGGGGGCCTCAGGGATAACCGGCGACGGAGGGTTGTTGGAGCCGGCGTAGCGGAGGACGGCGGTGGCGGTGAGGACCTTCTTGGTGAAGCGGTGGAGGCGACGAGGTAGTAGTCGCCGGGGGCCTGGTCGGCAGTAACGAGCACCGAGAGGCACTGGCCGACGTGGACGTCGAGGGAGTCGTAGATATTCTGGATGGTGTGGGAGCCCTCCATCTCAACGAGCTTCAATGCGTGTTTCTGAATGCGGAAATTGAGGGACGTCTTGAGGCCAACGTTGCAGAAGCGGAAGCGGTAGACGTTGCCGGCTTCCATGGTGAACATGGGGACTCGTCGCGGCCGGAGGCGTCCTTGCCGGGGCGGCCGTTGATGAGGACGGCGGTGGGGAGGCCGAGGCCGTGGCCGGCGTCGAGCTGGCGGGCGAGGGCCTTGTGGCTCTTGGCGAACCAGTCGCCGGCGAGGACGCCGAATTCTTGGGCCGGGGGGGCGAAGGGGACGGGGATGAGGAGGCGACTGTGGACGCGGAGAATGCCGACGCCGCCGGCGGCCTTCTGCATGCCGAAGGAGGGGTAGTAGAAGAAGCTGCCGATCTGGTCCTTGGGCTGGAAGTGGTAGGTGAAGTTGTGGCCCGGCAGGATGGGGCAGTTGGTCCCCGGAGTCCCGTCCATCCATGAGTTCTTCCTGTGCTGAATGCCGTTCCTGCATGCCAACAGGTTTGTTTTTTCGCCGACGATTTTTAGTCAATCAGTAATTTATATATCAATTATCTCCATGCAAATAATTAATACTATTACTCAGCGATTGGATGGGTGCATGCAATCATGTGAAATAAAGTATATATTGATTGTGGTGCTATTTGTATGATGAATATATATTTATATATGCTTTCGTTTTCAACTAATAAGTTTCTCTTATTTTTCTTCACCACACAGCAGCTAAAATATTTGCAGCATGGCTCAAGGATATAAAGAAAGGTGGTGCTTCAGCTCGGGAGAGGTCGAAAGCTCAATATATACTCTTTTAACAAGTATACAAATTTATATCAATTTATCCTATAATGTGGGATCAACGAGGCATTTTTGCTTAATAAAATAGCAATGCTGGGCTAGTTGTTTTGGCCTAAACATGGTATTCATTTAGTAATTAATGCCAAAGGTGAATTATGAGATTTGCCTATATCCGCAGATCAAATATATTCTCTCTATAAATATCGAAGCCGATTGAGCTTTAATATAATAGTCTGCGTGCTTCACTCTGTGACAAGAAGGAAAGAGTTCAAATTATGCATGCATGAAAATGTTTGTGCGATCGAGAGTAGGGTGACGAACCATGTGAGGAGGAAGGGCTCATCGAGGTTGTTGAAGACATTGATGACGATGTTGTTGTTGGAAGTGCAGTTGATTTCGGGGCCCGGGAACTGGTTGTTGATGAGGATGACTTGCTGGGGAATGCCAAGAGGGGCGATGGTGCCGTACGTCACGTTCCATGTGAAGAATAGGTATGGGTCCTCCGCCCGGACGACCGAGAGGCCGAAAAGCGAGAGGAGGAGGAGGACAAACGCGGCGGCAAGACGCGGCATCTCTCTCTAACCCTTTCTTTCCTCCTCTTGCTTTTGTTTCTCTGGTTAACGCTCTCTCTCTCTCTCTCTCTATCTATTCTAACTACCAACCAAAAAAAAAGAGAGATCAAATATTAATGAAATCGGTACGTTGTTTGAATTCTTGGGTCGAAGGCCCATTTTATAGCCGGGATGCGTTTCGACTTCCAGAGGAGGAGGGAGGATTTGTTTGTCAATGGCCGTTCAGAGCCTCTCCCTCTCCTGCACTCGCTCTCCATGCATGCAATTGCCGTTCTCCCTTGTTGGTGTGGCAGCGCTGGAGAGAGGAACGGTTAGGATCTCAGTTATTGTGGTTCGTGGCCCTTGTTCAGCGTTGGTTTAAAATTTACTAACCTTGGTGCTGCTACGTACGTTTTCCCAAAAGACCTCCAGGACCGGTGCAAGGGGTTCTAGAATTAATTTGGTGTTCGAATGCTAAACTAAAATACCATGATCTACCGTGTAGCCCCTGCCACGTTGGGCTAAAGGACCAAAAAGAAGAAGAAGAAGGGATTCTGTTCCCGTTGGAATCTCTTAAAAGGACGGTCAAGGCAAATTCTACAGAGAGATTTCTTGTCATTTCAGGGAGCTTGTGGATCTTGATGATGGGCCTTCTCATGTCGTGAGGGATGCGAATCTTTCCAGTGAAGGGACACGTGGCATAAGAATTCGACATGCATGACTGATTGTCGGAATTCCATGTACCGATGATATTCCCTTTTCATGCAAATATAACCAATCGTACGTGTCACCCATCGTCTCATTTCAAGACTTGTTATAAAGCATATAAAACATTTGTACCATCCAAAAATGAAAAAGCTCCTTCCCGTCCATGGATGTAGTTGATCATTTAAACGGATACGAATGATTGATATATAATTTAGATAGATAAACCCCTCTAAAGTTATTATCGAATATATTAATTACATATTTATTTTTAAGATTAAATATTTAATACTTAAAAATAAAATATTTAGGTATTTGAGATCAATTATTCAGCAAGAAAGTAAAATAGATAAAGATGTGAATCATAAATTTAAAGCATGATAGATTAAGTGGAGAAGTGATTTGAGAGTATTGTATGATCAACATATCCTATTAAAATTGAAAGAAAAATTCTATAAAACCATTATTAGGCCAGCTATGCTATATGAAATAGAGTGTTGGGTAATGCTAAAACAATATTTGAATAAATTAAGTGTAATAGAATTGAGTATATTAAGATAAATATATGGTAAATCTTTAAAAGATAGAATTAGAAATAAACATATAAGAGAAATGATATGAGTAGCTTCAATTGAAGATAAAATGAGAGAAAATTAATTACGATGGTTTGGATATATACAACAAAGACATTTAGGTGCTCCAATTAGAAAGAGTGATCTTTTAACAATCCATGATAATGATAGAGCTAAAGATAGACCTAAACTAATATGGACATAAATAATTAAAAAAGATATAACTATTTGTAATTTGAATATCGACTTAGTCTTGAATAGAAAAGAGTGAAGGAAGCAGACTCATGTAGCCGACCCCACGTAGTTGAAAAAAGGTTTAAATGAGTTGAGTTGGGCTGAGTTGAGTTCAAATATTAACCTTGACTTAAAGTTTAAAGTTCAAAAATATCTCTTGTTCATATAAAAAATATTTAATATTATTTCATATTATATTATAAAAATAATATTTTAAATCTAAATATTATAATTATAAATAATATAAAATAAAGATTAATTATATAAATAACTATAAAATATGTCAAGAGTAGTTTTGATATTACATAATTAGTAATCATAAATTTTCACATTATATCAAATAGTTTAATTAAGAATATCAATGAATTTTTAATAAATAGAGCATAGCCTAACAAAGTTAATAATTTTATATCATCAAAAGTAAGCCCGCTACAAGATAAAATTTATTATTTATTCAAATCCTCACAAAGATCGTATTTTAATTGCCTAACTTTCTTATAAGTTCTGTTTGAAATTAGCATTCTCATGCAAATTCTTATATAAATTTTCCAGCATCTGAAATTTTTAAACTAACTATTTCAAAAATCTCATTTGCATTCAATTTTTAGAATATAAGTTTAACAAAAAAAATTGCATATACTTTGATTTTTAAAAAATATTTTAATTCTTAAATTAATAAATTATAAAAAAAATTGGCCAACATTCCTCCAAACAGCCCTTCAATGTACTATAGCGATGCACCTGGGATGACAATGGATGGATGCGATAACATATGTGGACATGCAATGCCTAGAGGAAGCAAAGATGGTTCTGAGACGACGTGCTTTGGACGACAAAATGCACTGATTATTCAGACCCATTGCGGCTTCCAGGTGGAGCCAGTGCAATAAAGTTAAAACGTATGCTGCTTCCTACGTGGCCAACAAGAACAATTAAACAGCGGATCATCATTCTAAAATTTGACAGCCAACAAAGACAAAATTTCATAAGGGAACAGGATGCTATATTACATTGTCAACCATCCAATCAAAATATAATTTCGGCTCGGAATTCAACTTGAGCCAATGTTCCCGTGATAGAATTCACCCGGTTCTTAAATTATAAGTAGGATGCAGTTTACCATCAACTCCAAATATTCGATTCATCGTGTAGAGCAGCAACACATTACCATCCTTCAACTGTATGGCGAGAGAGAAAAATGCGATGCTATCAGTATTTATGGATATGGATAGTCTCTCCACTACTAAACACAAAATCTTGTGAATAGCGTATTCCATTACATAGCAGTAGTAGTTGACAATAAAGAATCACCAATAGGGAGATACCAACTATACCCTTATTGTGAAAGAAAATTGAACAACAAGGGTCAAAAAAAAAAGAGGAAAAAATCAATCTAAATCCTACGGACGATGTCAGCAACCCAATTAGATGTGCCATCTTAACAATTGTCCAACTATATCACAAATGAATGATGCAATCAACTAATATCTGAACTTAACCGCAACACCATTTTACACAATCAATTCTCCTAGCCCGTTTGTTGTATACCTCTCCCGCTGCCATTAGGAAGCACAAAAGTAACATCCAAAATCTTTCTGCTGAAGGGCCTTTGGCTCTTATCAGACAGGATCAACCCATAATGTTGATTCACCATCTTTTTGCCTTGACATCTCAACCATCTCAGTACCTGACAAGCCGCTCTTCCTGCACAGGAAAATGCTTCAAACCTAGCATGGCGAATTCATCATCTCTGAAGCAAATAAATTTGTGTTCATTCATCCCCTTGTCCTGAATCTCCATATTCAGAAGCCCTGCACCTCATACAAGCACCTAAGGATTTACATTGCACTCACCCATAAACCGCTCTCCTTGGGTGAGAAATTTCTTCCAGTAGCTCTTGTATTTTGGTATACCGAACTCTAGCCATGGTTTCATGTTGCCATTGTAATGCAGTGCTGCGGCATTATTTATGGCATCTGCACTAACTCCATAATCATGACCCAGCCTTGACTGAACCCAGGTATCATCTAGAGCATAGATCAGATCTTGAAATGCGAGTAAGCTTATGGGCAGTGCTGAAGCTCTCCATGATTCCTCACTCCCGCTTTGAAACTGTCATTGCCAAAGCATGAAAAAAATATTCAGAAAGTCATAAAATTGATAAGGCAATTCATCACTGGTTATCTGTCAATTGGAATAGCGCACAGTTTTTTTTTTTTCATTTCAACCATTAAAAAAGGGGGAAAAAAGGTGACTTGATCTTCAAAAATCTCCTATACTTGGCAATTCAAAATTGCATAGCAATAATAGATAATTAATACAAAGCCATACATAGGTACTCAAACATGGAAGCACAAGGCACCTATCAAAACTTATATCCAAACAAGCTGATAGTTCAAGAACAGAAACTATGTTTGGGAAAGTTCCAAAAACAGCAAACGCAGGCCAAAGAAAGTTTAGAACTACCACACTCTGGTAACCAGTCAAATTACAGCTAAATTATGAATATCAAGTTCACACTTGTTCTGTTAATGACTGAATTGGCAATGAAACCACCTTGAGCTTTGTATAATCAAGTTCATAATCCACTTAAGGATTATTTTCTGAAAATAAGAACTCGATTACAAGCAAAAATAATCATTTTTATGTGTATAATAAATCCTTGCATACCACGACAATAAAGATGACAAGACTAAAGATGATTAATGTCACCTACCTTTTGGAGCAGGTGGAGGTAATTTCTGGAAATGTCGTGATTCCTCCAACTTTCCAAATCAACAATGTTCACTCCGGACATCCAGGCACAAGAATCACCATTATAGTCATAACCTCCCATGTAAGTTTTCAATTGACCCAATCTAACTTGACAGAACTGAACAGCGCCATTCACATTCCCTTCCAAGTCAAGGTTCCACAAGGATGACAAGTCCTGTTGAACCACAACATCATCATCCAAAACCACCACCCTTTTCAGATTCTTGAATATTTCAGGTAGAAGAAAGTGTGAATGACCAAAAATGGAAATATATTCAGTTCTCATCCTCATAGGAGAGAATTGATCAATGTCACGGACGGAAACACGGAATTCCTCAGATGGTGATAGCTGTTGCAGGCCCAAATTATAAGGGCGGATCAAGTCAAGATTGTCAAAGTTCAAGACAAAAACAGTTGCCTCCTTGTAAGAATTTCTGGCAAACCAATGTTTCATGGCGTAAAAATTTTGCCCATCAGTGACCAAATGGAAAACCATCCGTCCAGTTTCCTGTAAATTATAAGACAAAAGTCAATGACACCAGTCAGACCTGTTCTATTTGATATCCAACCAAAAAACAAAAAAGTTTACCTCAGCATTCATCACAGTGGAATTGATAGTAACAGATACTGCAAGTATGTTTCTCGAGAAGATTGCATAGTGCTGAAACATTGGGTTGTCGAGCTTGTGAGCATGTAACTGCTCTGTATCCTCCAATGAAGTCTTGAAGTATTCCACCGTCAATCTCATTGACAAGCAATGGAGACTTCTGGGCATGGTCTGAACACCAAGATGGTACAGGAATGCACTCTGCTTCATATGGAAATGAGCTTCATCCTCGGTAAGATCAAGTATCTGCCTAAGTTTCTTGTCAACATTATTGCAGTCTACAGTACGTGATCTGGCTTTTGCAATTGTGTGATCCATTTTTTTATCTTCTTTCCAACACTGAAGGTAAAAGTGGAGTTGATCTTAAAAACCAATTCATTATGGTCAAAACAAACAAACACACAAACAAACAAAAGAAAAGAAAAGAAAGCCTTCAAACATTGTTAATAACTTTCTGAAGTTAAATCCAGTAAAAACAAAAATGCATGCTGCACCCTCTAACCAGACCTTCAAGGCTAAGAAATATTCATTATAAGTCATCTAATAAACAAGAATAATCAGAAGTTCTCAATCAAGCAGCTTCCTTGATCATAAACTCAAGACTTATGGTAACCATGGTTCAAATTTTGGTTTCAGCTAGCTGTGTGCTAGTTTGTTGCTCACAACCAAGATGTTCCAGGCAGCTGTCAGATATAAAGCAGGCCACGACTATTGAAAACCATTGTAGTTATTTGAAGTCATTCACATGGAACAATAGAATTGAGCAAAGAAGCACTGGCTCAGATGTTTCAGAACATGCTTCACTTGAAATGCCTGACAACAAGCTCAAATAACCAAATGTTCAGGGCCAGTTGTTTTGTTTCGACTTTTGATAAATCTATATCATTTCAGTACAAAGGAAATGTTTCAACCAAAACTTTAAGCTACAATTGTTATATGAAACTACTACAGATGGTACTTATAATGTTCTTTGAAAAACAGACCGATCAAAACAAGCCACAAAGAAGAGAAAGGCACAAACTCTAGTGGTTAGAGAAGTAAACAACTATCAAAATGATAAAACAAAAATAGCTTCCAGAAGTTTCATTTTCAAAAGCAAGAAAACTAAATTATAAAAAGACTACAGAAAATGTAAAGAAGAATTCATTGATTGCACTTTAGATACAGTTCTTACTTCCTCTCCCTGCAGCAGCTAAAAGAAGTTTTAAAAAAACCCATATTGCACCAACCTGCATCAAACACTTGACCAGGCTCTTTGAAGAGAGCCTCATGCCCCTTTCTTTCTGCGCCCCTACAGTACCTCATTTGGCATTGTGCTCTTCCTATCCAATCATTAAGGTGGTTTGGATGTTTATACTAACGAGTGCCTAAGACACCATGTTATATGTATTGAATTCTCCTAGGTCGCACCCATTTCAACCAAAAAGACAAAATGACACCATAGCGGAGAGGGAAATATTCCATTTTTCAACAAGAGATGAGCACTTCCCTGAGTGTTCACTTTCGGAAAAATCCTCCAATAAGGTAGCAGTTAAAACTTCAAACAAAACTTCTTTTCATATTAGTGGCACAAGGCCACAAGCTGGGATTGCAAAATTTCTTCTAATGATAAAAATCACCTAAGAAAATAATATATATACGTGTGTGCGTGTGCGCGCACGCGTGCATGTGTATGATAATTCAAAATCCAATTCACGTTGCAGCTCTAAAATCTAGAGTCTTTATAACACTTTAGAACAAATGAATTGGATATATGACAGACGAATTATTAGCTTTTATAGTTTTCCCAATGATCATGAATCCCCAAGGGCTCAAACTCCCCAATCCCAATGGTTCCTTAACAGACAAAAAGACCATTCAAATTCCAAGCCTCCACAGAAGGATGAAAACCAGCACTCTCTCCCAACGCCGTAAGATCTTAGTCAGAACTAAATCATCTGAACAAATCCTACCTTAAACTCAAAAAGGGAAGTAGCATGCCCTCTATTGCCTAGCCATTTTAATCTCTTGGGATGCTATGGAAGCAGGAGGCGACAAGCTCCAAACCTCATAACATGGATGAGATTTTAAACTAAATTTGCTTATATGTCACTCCCAAAGAATTTGGGGAAAAGAAACGTGGAAGATATGAAAATAAATTTATTCACATAGATTATATTATAAGAAACATATTTGGCAGAACATAATGCCAGTACATTAGTTTTTTGCTCAGTTTACATAAAGTAGGAAACTTTAAATATAATTACAAATAGAACGGGCAATATTCCAATACAGTTATGAAAAGATAAATTACAGATCCACAAAGACACCTTGTCCACTAAATAATTAGATGACCAGTGAAAAACCTTGAAGTGAAAAGTTCTTAAAGATTCTTTCTTTTTCTTTTTTGTGGAAAAGCCAGAGAAGTTCAAATTTGCTGTCATTTAATGAGACTAAATGATCCATGTTGGTGAGTTTATATACAGATGTTTGAGAGTGGGACCACCAAGCACAAGAGCTTCTTTTCCAGATGGATGTTGTAAGGGTCATTGGCAAGAAGTTTGCCAATGAATCATAATTCTATTTGTTTTACATCTAAATTAATAGAACAAAAGTTCAAAAAAAAAAAAAGTTATAAGTTTCAGGTAAACACAGGCAACCAAATATGGCCTGATATGGGCCTAGCAACCGTTCAAAGTCCAAACCCATGGAATGGGTACAAGATCTTTTAAGGTCATGTCATCTCCTATGACATGTTACATCAAATTCAGGGCAGAGACGACCTCCCACATCAAGTTGAGGGTTGGTTTGGTAGAACTATCGTCTAAACCACCTAAACACAGCCCAAATGTAGACTTGGGCACTGGGCCGTGCCGTGCCTAGGCCCGCCGGCGAAAAAATTTCCAGCCCGGCATGGCCCATGGCCCATTTGAGCCATGGGCCATGCCGGGCCCAAGCCGTGCCTAGCCAGGCATGGCCTAGTTATGGCCCCGCACGGCCTAGTTATGGCCGTTTTTAGCCATTAAAAACGGCTATAAACGACTATATGGGAGGGTTTTGACCATTTTAACCCCTCCAACAGCCATATACCAGCTATATTGAAGGGTATTTTCAGGAAAAAAAAATTGGGACTTCTATAAATAGCCCATTCCTCCCTCATTCTCACCACACCAAACCAACTCTTCTCTCCTCTACTATAGTACTACTATTTTTCTCTTCTAACAAATGCTCTAGCAATTTAATTTTTAGTTTGCAAGTGTTTTGGCAAGTGTCTAGCAAGTGTTCAAGTGCTACACAAGTGGAGGTTCTTGTTGAAAAGTACAAGAGAAAGGATGTCACTTCTTGTTGAGAGGCGAGAGCACAAGAGGAAGCTCACAAATCTCGGCTCCACACCTCCACCTCTGGTCCTCTTCTCAATTCCTTCTTGTGGTTAGTTTTTATTTTTTTGCATTCATTAATTTATAATTTTAGATATGGCATCTTATGACAAAGTAATTTTAGCATGCACCCTTTTTCTGAGGGTGAGGAAACTAATCCCCAATCCCAACCCCAAGTTTCCTCTAGAGCTAGTATCAGTGAAGGTCAAACCTCTTCTCGTAAGAGACTAGTGATGTTTGAAATGGTTTTGATAGAATTATGGTTGATGAAGTTTACAAAGCAAAATATAAAAATATGCAAAACTTTACGGTTGTACTAGTACTGGGGGAATAGGGCATTTAAAAGACATCAAGAGACTGATATGATGCATGATTCCCGTCAGCAAAATACCCTTAATATACAAGAGGATCACTTGTAGGTACTTTTGCATATAACCATGAAAATCAGAGAAAATTACTTATAAGATAGATAGTTCAGGATGAATTACCTTTTAGTTTATGTGAATCTTATAATTTTGAATAATATGTTCAATTAGGCCTACAACCTGCTCATAGAAGAACTAGTAGGCGTACATTTAGAAGAATGGCTATGACAAACTTTTTAGTAATAAAACAAAGTTTAATTGAAATGCTCTCAAATTTAAATGCTAGAGTTTCTTTAACTTCTGATATTTGGTCGGCATCTGTAGGTAGTAATTATTTTATTGCTATTACTGCTCATTATATTGATAATGATTGGCAACTAAATAAATAATTCTTGTTTTTCGTGCTTTTGATTTTTGCATTCGGAACAAGTTTCAAATGCTATTTATCAAACTGTATGCTCATATAATATTAATAATAAAATAATGTCTATTATTTTTGATAATATATCTAATAATAATTTTGCTATTGTATTATTAAATGACTCTTTGCATCCCATTTTAAATGGATAATTATTTCATATTAGATGTGCATGTCATATATTAAATCTTTTTGTTCAATCTGACATGGACATAATTTAAAATGTTATTTTAAAAATTAAAAATGCAGTTTCTTTTATTTATGCTTCAAGAGCAAGACTTCAAGAATTTAAACAATTATGTGTAGATCATGGTAAACGTTTTAAAAAATTTAAACTTGATATAATTACTCATTGGAATAGTACCTATACCATGATACATGATGCATATCCATATAAGAACTTACTAAGCGCTTATATGATCGTGGATTAGGATTTACTTTAACTGAAACTGTTTGGAGTAAATGTAAAATTTACAAGATTTTTTGTTACTTTTTATGATGCTACAAATGTTCTTTCTGATATTTATTATCCAATTTCTTGTTCATTTTTACAAAAAGCATATGTAATTAGTGTAAAATTTAAAGATCATAGATATGATGATGTTTTAATGCCTATTATACATCAAATAAAAACTAAATGGAATGAATATTGGAATAGGATATGTCCTTTGCATAACTTAGCTATTGTTTTTGATCCTAGAGTTAAATTAAGTAGCATAAATATTTTAATTGATGAATATTATGAAACCATGAATCAAGATCCTGAACCTGCTAAAGATGAGGTAACACGACTTCTTAATGATATTTATGCTTTAAATGATGACAAAATCCGTGGATTTAGAATACATGCTCAAAGCTCTACTTTTTCTTCTAGATCTCGTTCGTCATCTATTTTTTCATTCATTGCACAACGAAGACACACACATGCTTCATCTTCTTCATCTTCATCTTCTTCATTTTTAAGTAATGAATTAGAATTTTATTTACGAAACGATCTTCATTCTGCATATGATGAAGATCAAATAGATAGTCTAAATGTATTAGCTTGGTGGAAGAGTGTTAGAAATCAATATCTTGTTATGTCTGCCATTGCACAAAATTTTAGCTGTGTTGATGTCCACAGTAGAATCAGAATCCGCTTTCAATGCAGGTTGGCTGTTCTGGATGAAAAAAGAAGTAGGATGATTGGTGAGACGGTTGAGATGCTTCTCTGATTCAAAGATTGGTTGAATGCTGAGACAAGGCTTCAAGATAAAGGTGGACATGACTTAACCAGTGAAAATGATGATGACATAAATACTACTGATGAGTGAATCATCTCTATTTTTAAATTGTATATTTTTATTTTTTAAATTGTTAAAGTGAGTCATCTCTATTTTTTTCTCCTTTCTTAGTGTATTCTGGAGGTCAGGCTTAGCCCCCTCCTTTCATATACCATTTTGATTTTAAATTGATAAACTGGTAGGGGTCTATGCCAAACCCCCCACCATTAAGATAGCTTCATATTAATAAATTTCTTTGTTCCCAACAATTTTTTAATTTATTAAAAAAATTTACTTAAATTTTTTTCTCAGGCTCTTGTGGGCCGTACCGTGCTTGGCACGGCTAGGCCGTGCCGGGCTTGGTCGGCGGACTAAAATTTTTGAGCCCGGCACGACACGGTTTAATGGGCCGTGCTTGGCACAGCCCGGTACTGTAGCAAACCGGGCCATACTGGCCCATGACCGGCACAACCCGATGCCCAACTCTACCCAAATGTATAAGAATATAGAAATATGAGCAGGAAATATTGAATTAATTATTTGAGCACTCTATAAAATATTGCTTATATATGATCTACACATATAAATCACAATCCAAAGATAAGCATAAATTTGAACTAGGGTTGTAGACCAAAATGAGTGTGGGCCCACAACATTGAGACCCATAACCTCATGCCTAACCTAGACTTGTAGACCAAAATGAGTGTGGACCCAAAGATAGGCCCGTAGAAAATCTCCAATCCTGTCCTAGCTATAGTAAAAGTGTACTTGTTCGGAAGTTGACTCATTCTGGTAGAATAATATTAGGTTTGGGAAGTTCATTTTAGGAATCAAACCCACTCAGAGTCATATCTGATTTGAACTCCATAGTTTACCCAGTACATAATATATACTTTTTATCTTAGACCCTCACTTTTCTTCTAGAATTTATTGTTTATCCTTTCCAGTAGTGCCATTAGTGAATTGTTTTGTGATAATAAAAAGAACTGAGCCTACTTAGGAATTTGGGCAGGCAAAAATTGACGCAACCTAAAAACATGACTCTAGTTCCTATTTCGCTTGGGTTTGGGTTGGCGTCTTTCAGTTTAGGTCAAGCCTAGGTCTAATCTCTTAATCAAGATTTTGAATCGGTCGACTATTAGAGTTTAGGTTGGGGAGTTTAGGTCATCTAGAGTCATGACCTTAGTTACGAATTTATGAATGGTTAGACTTTTTCTAATCAAAGGCATATCCAAAGAGGGGCCACAGTTTCCCCCAAGGATCATAACGAACCCCCTTGGACTCCAATATTCTCCTATACATGAACCCTAAACACACACGCACACATACATATATACATAAACAAAAAGACACATACATATAAATGTGTGTGTATGATTCCAATTCCTTTAAAATTATATAGTGTTAAAATTCTAATAGATAATATTTTCAGTCTTTTGCAAAGTAACAATTATTTCCAATTTTGTAAAATCTTTAACTCATGATATCCTCCACCTTGTTGACTTAAGTTGCCCATGATATCCTGCTACCACCTTGTTGACCCTAATTATCTAAATCAAAACACATGGTCTAACAGAAACAGATTTAAGATCCAGCTATCCTTAAGCTTAGACCATTAATGCCAGTAGCAGGTCAAGATGCAACTACATGGACAAAATTTCCAACTCAATGAAGGCTTGCCTCATTTGAACCCTGCCTAAAGGGTGACCCCAAAGGACCTTAACATGAACCTCAGCTACATGATGCAATGAATATATGAACTAATTACGTCAAATCTATTTGATATCAGAGGCCATGACGTAATCACATGATTACATAAATATCACTAATATTTAAATTTAATTATCCTACAGCATTAATATTAATTATATTTGGCATTGGGCCAAAAAGTTTGTGACAACACCACTTGCATCAAGCATGATCCCCTTCTGCTAGCAAAATGCCAGGCTTTAAATCAATTGATACACAAAGTTGAAACATGCAAACGACATCACTTACAATGATGGAAGTTCAGCGTCTAAAATGGCTTCACTAAGCATCCGCTCATGTTCTTGAATATTCTGCTTCATTTCAAGTGACAGCTTCTCCTGTCCCTGAAGCTTTGCAATGCTTGGGTAGTAAGCTCTAGCCACAAATAACTGATCTTTAAGTCTTTTCACTAGAGAATCTTTCATCACTTCTTTGTGTTCCACGGACCAAATGCAGTAGCTTCCAAATTCAAGCTGGCAAGAATTCTCCATCTCATCACTAGCTGAACCTTTGGAATGGTTCTCCTTCTCACGTCCCCCATCATTCTGAGATAATTAACAGCATAAGTCATTTTGGAAGTCCAAGAAGTTTAACCCAAGGGGTTCAAACACCCAAACTCGCTATGATATCAGACATCAAGATCTAAAACAAGGCCAAATACAAAATCCAATGCATCTATAAATGACTATTTTCTAGACAGAATCACAAAAAAGCACCATTTTGGAAGCCTGTAAGTCAAACATAGGGAGATCAAAACACCCAAACTCACTATGAGATCACACACATCAAGTTCTGAAGGCCAAATATGGAGATCAAAACACCCAAACTCACTATGAGATCACACACATCAAGTTCTGAAGGCCAAATATGAAATTCAGCACACATAAAATCTGACTATTTTCAAGACAAAAAAGGAGAAAATAATATTTTTTTTGTGCAAAAAGGAGTTTTTCTCAAATAATTCAGTTATAGCTGCCACTGGGTCAAAAGAGTCAGTTGGCTGAATCAGCTCCACAACTTTATATGTGCTTAATATAAATGCCAGTGATGAGCATTTGTCAGAACATGAGAGTAAGTCTTACTCTTGCATTCAGAGATATATATGCTTAATATAAATGCCAGCGATGACCATTTTTAGAACATGAGAGTAAGTCTTACTCTTGCATTCAGAGATGAAGGTGCTTTTGGTGCAAGTCTTTGTTTGGTTGGCAGACCTGTATACATGATCAAGGGAGGGGTTTGGTGTCAACTTTTCTAGAATGTCAAAGTGGAGGGAAGATAGACAATAAACATATAGATGAACTTGCTCTGTTTACCTCGAGCCATAGTGTTCTTTGGTTTACTGTAGGAGATAGCATCATTTGACTGTGAAGTGGATTGGGTACCAGCATCACTGGATTCAGTCATAGGTTTCATCATGAAGTTTCCAGTAACATCCTGATATACAAACAATTGTAAATGTTCCCAGAAATTTTAATAGCTAACAAATATAATGGCCATACTTCCAAAAACAAAATGATATTAAAAATGCTTCCAGCTATAGGTATGTGACATGATGGCATAAAGATTGTCTAGAACACATAATAGAATAACAGAAATATCAATAAAGTTAGATATTGAATTTAAATTGCTCAAAGAAAATGAGAACAAAAACTGATTCAATTGATGAATGACCAACAATTGAGGGATGGCAGCAAATTTTCAGAAACAATGTTACTTCAATAAACTAAAAGAATATACAAAAATGAAAAAAAAAATTGGTGGAAATCATGCATGCAAAGTGAAACGACAATACCATCACTTAAAGCAAGTCACAGTATATGGTAATAGTGGAGTGGAAAAGGTTGCACCAGCAACCAACAGCTTACAGAGAGAACATAGTATATGACCCAGGAGATACAAATAGGCAGATAAGAAGCATCTTCACACATCCATGAAACATAAAAGCTGAATCACATAGCTTAATTGAATACGTTGCAAATTCTGTAAGATGTTGGGACCCTAAGTTGAATTTTATAGACATTTGAAAAAGGTTGCAAACTTGAAATCAGGCTTCCTTTTGTTTTAACATGAAAGAAAAGAACACCTTTGTTTTCTCTCATGGGCCTCAATATGACATATTTTCCTAAGTCCAGATACATGGCACCTTTCTCCTGCAAAGAGATATCCAGAAAATTTGGAGCACTTATATTCTGACTCACAATGATGAACCATGCAAGAGTTTGAAGTGTTCATTGGGGCGGTCATAGAAAATTGGGTTTCAAAAAGTTGTAAACAAGATATCTATAGAAGAGGATTAATTAACATACTCATGTGTTTCAGAAACCAGCAGGTTTTGGTAACCAACAGCCAATACAAGACATTTAAGCTCAAATCTTGCAATCCAAGATCAAATGTTTCAAATCTACTCTCCATGTAATATGTTCTACTCAATAACTATCATATTCTTTCTCCTTAAAAATCTAAAACACCTCAAAAGACCTTAAAATTTACTTTTTTCGGGATTTTTGGGGACCAAGCATCCACAAACTTCTAATATTATCAAAACTTGCAAAATTCCACTTCAATCTTGACAAAATGCTTATTGAAGACTTGCTTTATCACTGAGGAGTACGATTTCCCTCTCTTAATGTAGCAATAAAGAAAAAAGAAACAGCCAGCCACTACTTACCCAAATGTAAGGTAAAAAACATCATAGTCCAAAATGACATTAAAATACATCAATACAATTTAAAATACATACAATACGTACATACATGCAAATCTGTAATGTGTACACAAATGTATATATGCATATTACTTAAACCCCTCGCTCAAAATCAGATTTAATCAGTTTCAGCCAAAACCAGCTAAAATTGGACCATCAATTTCAGTAGAAATTGACCACAATCAATGGCAACTTAACCAGTTCCAAATATGTTTATATTGCATCTTAAAAGTTTAAGCCCCTTGTAAAATTCCTATGTTTTATAACAACAACAATAAAGCCTTAATCTCAAACTAATTGGGGTCAACTATATGAATTTTTTTTCCATTCTATTCAATTTTGATTTTTAAGTTATTTTCTATAATATGCAAAGATTTTAAATCTTTCTCTATCACTTTTCCTCATGTAATTTTGGTCTACCTCTACTTCTTTTACCTTTAATATATAAATCATTCCTTCGTATAGGAATATCTTGAGGTTCAGATTAAGCATGTCCAAACCATCCAAGTCATCCTTCCTTCAATTTGTCCTCAATTGATACTATCCCCACCTTTTTTATAAATTAATTCATTTCTTATTCTATCTTTACTCATATTACCACACATCCATCTTAGCATTCTTAATTCAACCAATTCATCTTGTGCACATATAATTTTTTAACTATCCAACATTACATACCATAAAACATAGTTAGTCTTATGGCTATTCTACAAAATTTTTCCTTCAACTTAATAGGAACTTTACAATCACAAAATATTTTAGTTGCACTTTTTATTTCATTTAACCTATGATTTAACTGGTGACAATTCGCAACTAAGGCAAATCCCATGCAAGCCTAGCAAGCCAATATATGCACACACTCAAAGAAATCTACCTTGCATACACATACAAGTATATGCTCGTGTTGCTCAACCCTCTCACAAAAGTCAGATTCAATTAAATTCAGCCAAAAACCAGCCAAGGTCGGACTATCAATTTTTGGCCAAAACTACAGCAACTTGACCAGTTTCAGATATGTTTCAGACATACCTTGAGAGTAAAACTGGCAACAGTTTCAGATATGTTTCAGATATGTTTTACTAACGATAAAACTGACAACAGTTTGCAACATGAAAAAGTTCTTGTGCACCATGCACAGTGTAGGAACGCGTACACCACGCATGGTGATTGGTTTGAGCCTGCGTGCGCACGCATGTGGCGCGAAAAGGATAAAAATATCCTCACTGCACTCACGCGTGGATCAATCATCGCGCGCAGTGCGCGCATCCTACACCGCGCGCAGTGCACAAAGCCTTTTCCTTGCAACATAGGCAGATCCCACTCAAGCCTAGCAAGCCTTTGTTAAATGAGAAGAATCATACAATATTCCTTGTTGCAAATCCATCAACGTTATGAAACACAAGAAGAGATTCGTCAATGTCTGTTGCTCAACCAAGCTTTTTTTAATTCTGAAGAAGACATTTTGTCAAACTCCCTTTAATTCTAAGTCACCATGATTTGGTGGTTTGATACTCTCACAGAATCTTTTTCTCATAAAATCTGAACCTTGTTCAGGTTTTCTACTCACATATTAGCAAGAGATTCTTTAATGAGAAACCACCAAAGATACTCTGCAGAATTTTTTCTCATAAAATCTGAACCAGGTTCAGATTTCCTAAAATAAACTTCATTCTTTCAGTTGTTGGTTTGACCATACAATACAAAATGTGGGCCACTTTAAAGACATGATAATAGAAAGTTAGTAAGAGATTCTTTAAATGATCAACCACCAAACATAAAAACACATCACAAGGCACATTCTTTTGCAACAGCATACGTTTATGGAGCCATATCTAACAAAAGTCATGGCTCAACACAGAGTAGGAACAATTCATTATTGTTGAACAGACCATTAGAAAGATCAAATTTGAGACATATGTATTGCTCAATGTTTTAAGCAAAGGATTCAGCTCTTCGATACTAAAGATTAAGGTTGTAGTTTTTTTTCCTTTTTCTCCAAGCTACTGGGTACTGGTTAACATTTCTAGGCCTTGGACTTATGTAAATCTTGAAGCAAAGTATGGATAAGATAAAGTAATGAAACTTTAGAAGTATATAAATGCCGGTGTGCCATAATGTGAGCCCATAGTCCTTTATAGGCACTTTAACACACTGATCTTGACTCCAGTCCAATCTGAATATGGTCCAATTACTGGATCTAACCCAATTATCTGGATCTAATCCAATTATCCGGAACTAGTAGAGATTTTGATCCAGTGACAAAAAAAAGAGAGAAAGTTCTGAAATCAGTTAGTTAGCTAATTAAGGAACCTGATTTGAATGAAGATGATACAATTATTAGATAATGGGCCAAACCTGACAGTATATAATATAATTACGAACTATGATAAACATCTACAGTTAGATTATAACCTACCAGCAGATGATATCTTAGGAGTATTTACCCCAGAGAGAGAGAGAGAGAGAGAGAGAGGATTCTCTCAATCAGAGCTCTCTCTTCCTTCACTATAGAGGCCTTGATCTCCATCAACGGGTAGCACTTACAGGCTGCCAACTACAATTGATGATTATGCATCTCTCTCCAATATACCAGTTTCCAAAGGTTTACCACCTCCATCTTTCCTGGGCACACCATCCTGAACTCTAGCACTCCAAACACCCTCTTCCTTCCCTCTCTAATCCCTATTCCCATCTCCATCTCCTTCCGCTTCCCTTTCTCATTTCACTTTCTTGATACTCTCTTTTATGCCACAATCACTTGCCAATGCCCTCTCGCTTCCACTCCCTTCTCAACCTTTTCTCATGCTTATCAGATTGAATCAGTTGAATCTGGTGTCATGTCAGATATCTGATCCTGACAAATCCACAGTGAAAAACCTCATTATCAATTTTTGTCAATTCACTAAATTAACAGATTAACATGGGTTAGCCCATTTGGTTGACTGAATAAATTTTAAACAGCCATCACCCAGTCCTAATTCATTCTTTACAGGCCCAATCCTTTTGAAAAGTAATCGTGGGAATTAGCATTATGATCTTATGCTTTATAAACAATGGTCACTAAATTCATGAAAAAATAGAAACACTTATTCTAACTAGTGCCCTGGACTTAATATGCTCTAACAATGAAGAAGATAAAGTCACAACTTCACTCTACACAAGCAAAAGCCTCATAATGGGAATCTGATTTATCACTGTCAGATAGTAGATAAAACAAATGTCCAAGACCAAGCTGATGAGATGATGGAAACAAGATTTGGTGTTTGTATGTCAAACCTATTTGGGAAATGGTGGAGTTATTCTTCTCAGGTTGCGCCTTGCTAATTATGATTAATGCCATGGTAAGAATATTAGCATATATCAACAAAGGAATGACTTTGTGCACCACCCCCGGCGCACGAACGCGTGCACCGGGCGCGGCTATTGGCAGCGCGCCCGTGCGGGCGTGCATGTCATGGCCTAATGGGCCGTGGCGCAGCCAATGGGCGGCCCGGTGCATGCGGGAAGACTTTTCCTATCAACAAAAGCAAATAAGAAAGTTCCCTTTAGAGGATAAAAAGCCATTGACCGAAGGATCACAAAAACAGCATTTTGGGTGAAAGGTAAAGAACAGCCCTTGTAACACCTACTTAAGAAATCTTATGGGTCGCTACATTGCAGCTATTCCAATTCAAAGGCAAATAGTAAAGTGAAAAAATATGCAAATTCAATATCTATCATCAAATCAACACCTTTGTGGCCCTTGCAACCCTTTCTTTTTAATCTTATCCCACAACTTACAGACCTCTCATTAGGTTCAGCTGAATAACCAACACTAAATTAACTATTAATAACAGGTGACCAAATTACATAGGGATTAAAAAAAATACAAGCCAACAGAAGGTGCAAAATGTTAAAGAAGGAATAACAAATATTGCAAGCAGATGCCCAAATCAACCCCTGTATGACACAAATATATCCATTGGACTCTAGGAGAAAGCACTTGCCAGTGGAATCAATAACAAATAATAGCAAGAACATATCCATCATGATCACAAGGAAAAGATTTAAAAATATGGAAAAATCTCTCAGAGGTACATGTATGAGAACAAGCATGTAGAGAACATGATTAATTCTAGAAGTAAATACAATGTAAAAAAGTATTATTATGACCCAAATTCTCAACACCTTTTGGTTATGCCTGAGAGTTTATGAATGTCTATTCATATATTTTTATCAATGAACTTGAAAAGATGAAAAAAGTTAAAATGTCTTTTTATATTCATTGTTAACTGACCTTTTATATCCTTTTATATCCTTATCAAGAAGCATTGAAAATAAAAGGTTATATCACCTATTGTTTAGACATAGAATTATGGGAAAAAACAATAGGATAATTGATACTGAAGCTCACAGTCTAACTCTTCAACTATTACATTACGGATTAGACCCAACAAGATGTAAATAGTAGATGCATTATAGATCCAGGTATATGACTAGCAGCCATTATCAGGTAAACCCTTGTACATCAAATTTCAATTTAATTTACACAATCCTTCACATGCCAGCTATTAGGCCAAAATTTTAATTTAACTTCAAAATTTAAAAAAAAAATTTCTATAAAACTGCTATTAGGCCAGCTATGCTATATGGAACATAGTGTTGGACAATATTGAAACATATAAATAAATTAAGTGTAACAAAAATGCATATGTTAAGATGGATATGTAGTAAAACTTAAAAGATAGAATTAGAAATAAATATATAAGAGAAATGATAGGAGTAGCCCCAATTGAAGATAAAATGAGAAAAAATCGATTACGTGGTTTGAACCTATACAGCGAAGACTTTTAAATGCTTCAATTAGAAAGAGTGATCTTTTAACAAACCATAGTAAGAATAGAGATAGAGATAGACCTAAACTAATATGGACAAAAATAATTAAAAAGATATAACTATTTGTAATTTGAATGTCGGCTTAGTCTTGAATAGAGCAAAATGAAGGAAGTAGATTCATGTAGCTGACCCCATGTAGTTGAAAAAAAGGCTTAGATGAGTTGAGTTGAGTTGAGAATCCTTCACATGCCCCCAGACAATTGATATGCATTAAACAGCCAGACATAAGTACCTGTCATACTCTTTCCACACCTGCCACTTTCATATGGATGCAGACAGGTTTCAGGGAGAAGAACATTTTCATAATGCATCAGCCAAGGTGTGGTGTGAAAGCTTATCAATGAGAAGCTAATGACTTAAAGTAGAAAAAGGACAGTAAGCTAAAAGAGGGAGAAGTACTTGCAAGAGAAATCCATTCAAACAAAAAAGTCCACAATAAAGTGCTGGAGAGCTAAATTGCACAGTTATCCCATGTACAAACCCATGACATATAGCATGAGAATTATGATAAGAATGAAGAAGGCCTTTAATTAAAGACTGTGAAGACTAGTCCCACTAGATGAGCAATTAAATTCACGTATTACAACTATTTTGACTTATTTGAATGCAACTAGAAAGAAAAAATAATGTAACCATACCATGTTGTACATACAGTTATAAAGCAAATTTTCGAATTTGTTGGTTTAAATCTATCCATGAGATCATTAACCCTTAACCCATCCCTCTGCAAAATACCAAAGCACCGAAGAGCATTATAAGTTATCAAACATATTCAGACAAACTGTAGCTTTTCCTGATTAAATATATCAGTTTAACAACCCATCGACCAAAAAGAAAGCGACCGGAGCAAATCCAGTAATCCACCGCAACCACCAAAAAAAAAAAAAGAAAAGAAATGAATGAAAGAAAGAGGAACCTCGGACCGATTCTGCTCCCAGACAGCATCCGCACGGGCGTGATTCACAAAGCCAGACTCCTA
This sequence comes from Calamus simplicifolius, assembly GCA_900491605.1. Classification (NCBI taxonomy): domain Eukaryota; kingdom Viridiplantae; phylum Streptophyta; class Magnoliopsida; order Arecales; family Arecaceae; genus Calamus; species Calamus simplicifolius. The sequence goes on from UESW01004456.1 coordinate 400,326, forward strand.
TGCAACGATCAAAACCAAGACATCAGAAAAAACAAACGAGTTCTCTCCATCATTAACATAATAATAACTTCTCTCACCAAAGATGAGCGCTCATCATTCAAGTATCCTGCATAAAAACAAAGAAAATTTTGTTTTTTTTAAAAAGAGCATCAGATGCACGACGGCAGAGCAGTAAGGAACAATTAAATGCAGCTAGAACCCGTCATTCGCGCTAATTCACGAAACAAGAGAAAATTAACACCGCAGACCTCTCCATCTCGAAGCCCACAAGCCAGATCCGGGGCAGCGCACCGGAATCAAAGTCACAAAACCACAATGCGACCGCGAACCAAGATTTCGCCGGCCAAATCGAGCCAAGATTGGAGACAATGCGAGATCTAAGGAGTCCTTAGGGTTTATAAAGGGCGAGGGATTTGAGAGAGTAGGCACGAACCCGAGGGGAAGCGGTTGTTGATGCCGAGGAGGAAGGCGAGTGGGACAAGGAGCGAGCAGAATACGAGGGCAAAGACGGCCAGGGCAAGCCCCTTCCATCGCCGCTTCCCGGGCGGTGAACTCGCGGCGGCGTAACCCTTCATCTCCTCCTCACTCTCTCTCTCTCTTCTCTCTACTCCGCCCGTCCTTTATTTATACCTATCGATATCTGTGGACATCGCCGCCGCCTCTGGGCTGCCCATCATCTCTCAACTCTAAATTCTTCACAAACTCGATCAGGGAAGCTCTCCTCTTTTTCCCCCTCTTGACATATAGGATGGAACCATAAATATAGATTCTCTGGCTTTGTTGCTCTTTTTTAATTTTTGTTCTTCTGGGCGGTTTCTTTCGTCTTGGTGCCACCGTGGGCTATGAAATAGAAAGGGAGAGAGAGAATCAGAGTGATAGACCGGGGCCCTGGCTCGGGCTCATAAAGAAACGAGAGCGACGGCTGATGATTTGCGACGAACTTTAAGGCTTGGTTTACGAATTACGATGGGACGCGACGTGGAGTTTTGCGGTCCAGGGGTGTTAACCCACTGACGGGTGAGCGTAGCGCGGGATGAGCCGCGTGGGTCCATTGGCTTTGTGAAGCGATCCGATTCGGAGATAGTTTAAAAATAATAATTATTATAATTTAAACCACGTAATTTTAAGAAAGCTACACCCTAAACTACTTAATAAAATATTAAAAAAAGGGCCCAATCTATAACTTGTATCATTCTAAATTTCGGTACCAAAGATTTAAAATATATCAAATTATTAATTAATAAATAAAAATAAATCTTCTATAGTACTTCGAAACTGCTATTACAGTATTGCTAGTATAGATAGATGGGAAATTTAAAATAACATAAAATAAAATTATAGAATATTTTTTGATATTTTTTTTAAGTATAAAATAAGTTATGTAATTTTTTTTTTTTAGTATAGACGGTCGGTCATACTATCTTCGTGCGAGTCAATCCAGAATATCAGAGTATAAAATCTGCTTAAGAGCAGGGGGCAGGGGTCACCCTGCATCCATATCCAAGAACTTCCATGATGAGTCACAGTCATTGCAATCCAATCAACCGCAGAGTTCTTCTCGGTAAATATGATGGATATGGACATTGTGGACACCCCATAGAGCATCCTGAATATCACTGAAAAATATGGTTGATAGGGACATGTTTCTAAATTCCGTGCAAAGCCACCGAATAACTATAAGAGAATCTTTCTCAATGAATAGATAATACGCATGAACTGCGTAACAGCATGAGAAATATCAGCCGTTTAAGTGAAGGTTTAAATTATAATTATCCTTTTTTTTCTTTTATTTTTAATCCATCTTTATTTCTGCACGTGCAGCGCATGTGAAGAGGGAGAGGTGGCATTACTAGGGTACCCCGTTGCATCTCGAGTTCTAATAATACAATAGATCTCTAGAGTATGTTGGATAAGTACGTTATATATAGAAAAGATGTAGTGACTAAGAGTCAATGATATATTTTTAAATGCAACTAGGTGAAAATATGAAAAGCTGCGATGATGGGATAAATGCACATATATTATTATTTAATATATTTATTTTATTTTCCCCATTAAATGAGCTAATCTAATTAAGTACATGTTTATTAAATATAAGGGTTGCATGAGGAGCAACTTACAGGTTGAAATAAAATGATATTGTTTGACTCAAGATAAAATTCAATGCCATATACCAAAGGTTAAATATTATTTAAATAAATTATATATATATATATATATAGCATGAGGAGCAACTTACAAGGTTGAAATAAATGATATTGTTTGACTCAAGATAAAATTCAATGCCATATACCAAAGGTTAAATATATATTTAAATAAATTATATATATATATATATATATATATATATATATATATATATATATATATATATATGTATTAAGTTTTGAAATTAATTCTTTCTATTTATTTTTTTAGAACAAGAGTGGAACTAGCACTACAATTGTTTGTTAGAGATTATATTCACTTTAGAGGTGAAAAATTAAAAAGTGAATATGTTAAGATAGTGCGAAGTCAAAACTTCAAAGCCTTTTATGCTATACTATAATATAAATAATAATTTTATTATAAATAGTGAAAAAATATTTTATTTATCAAGGTAAGGTTAATTTTTTATTTGATCAAATGAATAGTTAAATTATTAGCATTGAGCTGTCATTTTATAGTAAAGTGTTTAAGTGGTTTGATAATTGATAAAATTATCATTATTTTAACACTTACAAAATTACTAAGTTTAGCTTCCATGAAATTGTAATCCCTCGTCCACATTATGGTCAAGATTTTAAATACTAATTTAAAATACTACAGTGTAAGATCACACCTAAAATTTATATCGTGATATACTTACTAATTAATTTAGAATTCATTAATATATCCCGCATAGCAAGTCTTATATATATTAACATGATACAAGTCATATTCTACTAGTGTTTGGTTGGTTGTTAAAGCCTCCTTTGCAATAGCTAAAGCTCTCTAAATTGTAAAATTTTTTAAGAAAATTAATGATCAATTATCAAAGAAAATCTAAAAATTTAAAAGAATAATATAATAAGTATTTGTTAGTATTGGTAAGGTTCCTATATTATGCATATTCACCATCAAACCTTTTTAATAGTTTATTAATGACAAAAATATTATTGGATAGCCCTTATAGGATAGGATTTCTTATTGACATATTCAATAATATATATTATAAAATATATTGTAAAATTATTAATAAAGAATGTGTTTGCCACATAATTATCAATTCTTAAATAGATGTATTGTTCATAAAGAAAAAAAAATAAAAATAAAAGCTAGGATGGGCTACTTATTGCTACAAAGTGGTAATATCTAGTTTTCTGATAATGTTAAAGTGTATTTCAAGCATCAGAATTTTTATTGTCAATCTAAACATGACTCAAGAGTAGGAGGGTTAGATATACCCAGTGTTGCTACTATTTTCGTTCTCTAGCCTGGGAACGATGCACATCGAGATCTGAGTAGCACCTTTCCATCCGGGTGAACCTACAAGACAGTCCTCACATAAGAGTCACAAGAGGTGGTCCCTGCGAAAGACCCTCTGATGCCCAAGTCAGTGAAAATCCTCAGCAAGCAGATGAGGAAAGAAGGTTGTTGCAGAAGGATGCCTCAGAAAAGGTTTCTGAAAGCCAATTGCCTCTGCTTAAATTGTGAGGACTTAGAATTGTCTTCGAGATGCGTAAGGGGTCTTGAAACTTAATATTTGTGTGCTGCGAGATGGTAAGCAATTACCTGATTTTTTGGATGAGTTTTAGAAAGTTGGCATCCAATAATAAGGCTGAAATCCCGTCGGTTACGGGGATTGGCGATTGATGAAACTAACGGATGCTTTATCAGGAATTTAAAATCCCGTTGATCATGGACGAAGTGTTGTATTTGACTTTCGTTTCTGTTTTAGGAAGCTTACTTTGAAATCCTTATGATCGGGATGGCTCATCCTCCAAGATATCTAGCGTAGTTTGAAGCAGTAATGGCGCTTATGTTGAGGGGATGAAGATCGATCTGCCAAAGTATGTATGGCTGTAATTGAGCCGAGCCGCTCACGAGCTACTCGAGGCTTGGCTCGATAAAAGCTCATTCGTGCTTGGCTCGTCATGTAAACGAGCCAAGCTTGAGCTTCATTTTAGAGCTCATTTGATAAACGAGCCAAGCTTGAGCACGGGAGCAGATTCGATTAGGAGCTCGCAAGATAGCTCGATTAAGAGCTCATGATACGGCTTAATTAGAAGCTCGCAAGCTGTCTCAATTAGAAGCTCGTGAACAAGATGTCCTTTCATCTTCTCTGTTTTTTCATCTTTTCTGACTACTCTTTGGGTTTAAAAATCGAGCTTTTTTTTTTATTCTCAAGCCAAGCTTTAAACAAGCTTAATTTAAGTCGAGCTTGAAACAAGCTCGAGCTTGAAACGAGCTTTTTCTAAGTCGAGCTTGTTGAGCTTTCTAATCATACCAAATGAGCGAGCTCAAGCCGAGCTCGAGTCGAGCCCGAGCTTTTTGTAATCGAGCTTGAGCTCGAGTATTTGTTAACGAGCTGAGCTTGAGCACGGAAAAGCTCGGCTCGGATCGGCTCGATTGCAACCTTAGAGGTATGAAGATGGCTCAGCTCTACCGAAGTATGGAGATGGCTCGGCACTGCCGAGGTTTGGAGATGGCTCAACTCAGCCGAGGTTTGAAAATAGCTCAGCTCTACCGAGGTATGAAGATAGCAGGTGGCATCGCTTGTCCTTTTTTGTAAAGGAGAACATACATATATGATAGTTAGTGGATCAGAGCTCAGAGATGGGTTTTGCTGTCTACCACGTCTATCAATCGATGTGATGACATTTTTACCCCACATTACATGCCCCTACTTCCTAGTCCGAAGCATAGGTTCGGACATAGGGAGTAAAGACCATGATGGCCCAATCTCATTGGTGGGATTTGAACCGATAGAGGCATGTTATGATGGCCTCATAAATGCCAAACCGCCATTCCATCATTTCTTCTCTCAAACGAGGAGAGGCTTTTTGTTCTCAACCATGGATGGCTGATGGAATGACATGTGCCAGATTTGAGGTTTGCTGCATTTGAACCGAAGGTCCGCAATGCTTGGGGTTTCCTGTCGGTGACATCTCACCCTTTTATTGAGGCTTGAAAGAATAAATACATGGCCTTGCCAAGTCATAGGAAGCTCCGATTGACCTTATAAGGCTCGGAGATGCATGACTTGGGCCTACTAAGTTATAAAAAGCTTTTTCTTGGTCCTACCAAGGTTCTTTGACCAACTTTTTCGAGGTTCGAAGGACACTCAGCTGCCAAGACTTGAAGAAAATTTGGCCTAGCCAAGGTACAGAGAAAGTTGCTCGGCCCTGCTAACTTTCGAATACTATTTTACTTAGCTCAGCCAAGGTACGAAAAAATTGCTCGATCCTGCCGAAGTTCGGAGAATATTTTACTTGGTCCAGCTAAGGTACAAAGAAAGTTGCTCGACCCTACCGAGGTTTAGAGAATATTTTACTTGGCCTAGCCAAGGTATGAAGAATATTGCTTGGCCCTGCCAAGGTTTGAAAAATATTTTACTTGGCCCAGCCAAGGTATAGAGAAAGTTGCTCGGCCCTGCTGAGGTTCGAAGAATATTTTACTTAGTCCAGCCAAAGTACAAAGAAAGTTGCTCAACCTTGTCGAGGTTCTGAGAATATTTTACTTGGCTTAGATAAGGTACGGAGAAAGTTGCTCGGCCCTATCGAGGTTTGAAGAATATTTTACTTGGCTCAGACAAGGTATGGAGAAAGTTGCTGGGCCTGCCGAGGTTTGGAGAATATTTTACTTGGCCCAGCCAATGTATGAAGAAAATTGCTCGGCCCTGTCGAGGTTCGAAGAATATTTTACTTGGCCCAGCCAAGGTAAGGAAAAGTTGGTCAGCTCTGCCGAGGTTCATAGAATATTTTACTTGGCCCAACCAAGGTACGAAAAAAATTGCTTAGCCCTGCTGAGGTTCGAAGAATATTTTACTTGGCCCAGCCAAGGTACAAAAAAAATTGCTCGGCCCTATCGAGGTTCGAAGAATGTTTACTTGGCCCAGCCAAGGTACGAAAAAAGTTGCTCAGCACTGCCGAGGTTTGAAAAATATTTTTACTTGGTCCAGCCAAGTACAAAGAAAGTTGCTCGACCCTGCTAAGGTTCGAATAATATTTTACTTGGCCCAGCCAATGTACAAAGAAAGTTGCTCAGCCCTATCGAGGTTCGAAGAATATTTACTTGGCCCAACTAAGGTATGAAGAAAATCGCTCGGCCCTGCCAAGGTTCAGAAAAATTTTTTACTTGGCCTAGCCAAGGTACAGAGAAAATCGCTCGGCCCATGGGTCGGTGTTTGGGCAAGTCCTGCCTTTCATCATTATCTCAAAAAAGATGATTATTCAAGAATAAATATGCAAATTGAGCGAAGTTTTCTATTATAATGAGCAAAATAGATTGGTTCAGACATACTTCACTAGTAATACGCTTGGAGGTTATCCGAGTTCCATGTCCTGGGAATACTATATCCCTTGAAGGTCTTCATTTGAAAAGGCGAGCCTCTTGCACCGGACCCTTTTAGGTGGGTTCTCCTCTTCGTTTGGTCAATCCTAGGAGGAGCCAACCATTGCAATCATATTAACGTTACCAACCATCGGTGGGTTCGACGAGGGTTTTTGTTGAAGCTCAGTTGGATGGTCTGCTCTGTTGTCTACTTTGGGAGCCCTTCTGTATTACTTCAGTCTTCCTTTGAATGAGCTACTCGATTTCATCCTTTAGCAGCCAACACTCCTTGGTATCATGACTGTAGTCATGGTGATACCGGGAGTATTTTGTCATATCCCTCTGAGCCAGGTTTTCTTGGAGGGGCCCTAGTTGAAGAAGCTAGCACTCGATCTCCATCAAGATCTGGGCTTGTGGCACGGCAAGGGGGGTGTATTGATTGAACCTCCACGCCGGGCTTCTAGTGCGCTATCTTGGTAGTAGGGTCCTCTGGCAATGAGGAGGGCTCACAGGGCGAGCCAGTCGACTCTTTTTTGAGCTCTTCTTTTTCTTTTTCTTGGATTGCACAGTTTGGGCCGACCTTCAAGATTCTTTGACTTTAGCGTATTTATCCACTAGAGCCATCATATTGGAGAGGCTTTTAGGGTAGTTGACTTTAATGGCAAGGTAAAAGTCTCCCTCCTTTGATACTCTGCCGTTAAGGTGGACATGGCCATCTCATAGTTGAAGTGGTCGACTTTCAGCATGGCCGCGTTGAAATGGCCAAGAAAACTTCTTAAGGACTCCCCCTCGCTGCTTGACTTGAAGGAGGAGTCGGATCTCAATCGGTGGCGGTGGCTGCTAATGAACTAGCTGGTGAATGAGCAGCCCAGTTTGTCAAAGGAGTTGATGGAATTCGGTTTCAAGGTGCCGAACCATATCTTGGCAAGCCCCTTAAAGTTGAGGGAAAGGCCCGACATAAGATCGCATCTGATGCCCCATGAAACTCATGATAGATCGAAAGATGCTCAGGTGGTCATCGGTGTCAATGGTCCCATTGTATGGCTCGATTGTCGGGAGCTTGATGTGAGATGGGACCACCTCCTTCACGATCTTTTCGATAAAGGGTGGGCCCTGCTCCACCCGTGGTTGTGGATGGGACGCATGCTTGACGATGTCTATTTCTTGGCGCATCTCTTGGAGTTATCGCTCTACCCCCTCATTTCGAACAGTTGGAGAGGCTAGGCAGGGAGATCGCAGCTACAACATCAAATCATGCCGTGAGAAGATCGGAGACAAGGAGCGGGCCCCGCGAAACCAATGTAAACTCCTATTTTCGCCCTTCTGTGGTGCAGGTTCCACTTTTTCCTTGTGGCCGAGTTGTTGTGGATGGCTCGTGGCCTCAAGTGGATTGGGTGAAGGAGCTATCGGTTGAACTGGGGTAGCTGCTCCACCAAAGTGCTGCTGAGCAGGTGCTGCTGGTGGAGGGACTCCATGGAGGCCTTGCATCAACTGCGTCAAGGCTTGAACTTGTTTGACCAGCATGCTAAACTGATCCAGAATGACGAGGGCCATGGATAATGGTGGAGCCTCGGTCGACGACGGTTGTGAGGACGCCATGTGGAGTGTTGGATCGGGCCTTTGAGAGGCGGTCTGATCCGGAGTATCAGCGGTTGCTCTCTTATGATTGGCCATTGAGGATATGTCCTTTTTGCTTGAACATTTTCTTCTTGGTTTCAAGTTTTCAGAGGGACCTGGGGTCCTCCCTCTAGCTCCAATCTGTTGCTGCTAATTTTTATTCTCCAGCCTGCGAACGATGCATGTCGAGATTTGGGTAGCACTCTTCCATCCGAATAGACCTGCAAAACAGTTCTTATGCAGGAGTCATAGGGGGTGGTCCATGCAAAAATCCTTCGATGCTCAAGTTAGTAAAAATCCTCAGCAAGCAGATGATGGAAGAAGGTTGTTACAGAAGGATGTCCCAGAAAAGGTTTCTGGACAGCCAATGGCCTCTGCTTAGATTGTGAGGACTTAGAATTGCCTTCGAGATGCATACCTGAGGGGTCTTGGGACTTAATATTTTTGCGTTACTGAGATGGCAAATGGTTACCTGATTTTTTGGGCACGTTTTAGGGAGTTGGCATTCGATAAGGCCGAAATCCCATCGGTTACGAGGATTGACGGTTGATGAAGCTGACGAACGCTTTATCGGAAATTTGAAATTCCGTTGATCATGGATGAAGTGTTGTATTTGGCTCTCGTTTCTATTTTGGAAAGCTTACTCCGAAATCCTTGCGATCAGGTGGTTCATCCTCTGAGATATTCGGCGCAGTTTGAAGCAGTAATGACGCTTATGTTGAGGGAATGAGGATCGATCATACTGAGGTATGAAGATGACTCAACTCTGCCGAGATAGATGGCTCGGTCCTACCAAGGTTTGGAGATAGCTTGGACCTGCCGAGGTTCGAAGATAGCAGATGGCATCGCTTGTCCTTTTCTGCAAAGGAGAACGGATATATTATGGCGTTAGTGGATCAGAGCTCAGAGATAAATTTTGATGCCTGCCATTTCTGTCAATTGATGCAGTAACATTTTACTTTAAACATTTAGACTATATATCTTTCTTTGGAGGTCCATCTAATTTGGAAACGAGTGACTTGGTCTCTAAGTGTTTGCCCTAAGTATTTTTTTTAAAAAAGATTTCCTGGTCGTACTTCAACTACAAATTTAGTTAAAAAATAGGGTCAGAAGAGAACTAAAAGATCTATTAGCATATCCTTGCTCAATACTAGTTGGCAGTCAATCACATGGAGACTCTACATTTTATTTTATTTTATTGATGTTTCCATCTGAGTATATTGGAGCACCAAGGCAATGATACTTGATGCTTATTATTTTATGGAGCTCCAAGTCTGCCACCATCAAAGAGATCAGATCCTTGGTACTTATTATTTTATGAAAAATATTTCATTCAAATTTAAGCTTTGATGCATGAAGTAAAAATTCCGCAAACGCTCATCTCTAATTTTTATAACGAAACTTTTGCTGCTAATTAATAATATGATTTTTCCATAGTGATTCATTGTGCATATCTTATTTCTTTCAGCGAACTAAACTCCTTTTAGAAAAAAAAAACTTTTCATAACTAATTTTTTACGTATAATTTTATTTGAAGAGAAGCGACGGCTATCTAGCACAACTTTTGTACTTCAAAGGACCGTGCTTGAGGATTGGGATTATAAATGATTACCATTTTTAAATTTGAATAGAATGTTTATTTATTAAAATTTTAATAAAGAAATTATTTAATTTTCAATGTAGATAAATCCCATGGATCTATCACTTAAAATCATGCATCTTAATATATCAAGGATGATTAAGAAAGAGAAAAAGAGAACCTATAAAGCAAAATACAGTATATAGAAAACTGAAATTCATGGGATATCATCCACATCCGCTCATTCTCAGAATTGGATGTGGGCCATGCATGTCACTTCTCCAAATGCCGTGATGACGTGTATCATGAAGAACTGCAAATGGTTTACACGCATGCGACGGCTTTTCTACTAAGAATTTTCTCGACTCCATCGGATCACCGCATGGCTCTACGTGGACAAAGAAAGAGCTTTTAGGAACCAAAAAGGGGCACCAAATCTTGGCACCAAATCTCACCAAGATTTGGTGCCTGGGATTTTCCCATGACAAATTTCTTGATTATAATATCAAACATCATTTCTTCCACTGTCCACATCAACCCTTTGATACTTCAAAAAGAAAAATCTTATCGTTTAAGTTCTTAGCGTCTAACATATTATAAACTATATATTTAAACGAGAAACAATGCCATCCGCCGTGCCATAAGCTCAAAGCGATGCTTGAAAACGCCACGTCCCAGGGACCACCAAATCAAGCTACTCGAAAACATTTGGGGCCACATGGCGTGGGTTTTGTCTGTCCCAGACGGCGATGGCCCCAGCGTATCGTGGATTGTGAGCAATAAAATTTTTGTGATGCCAGGAGTCATATGATTAATAATGATGAATATCTTCGTAATTTAATTACTTCCATTACCACGAAGGACAACCGCACGTATGTCTCAGCTCCGCCCTGGGGGGGCTTTGCCGACGATGGCCCCCACCCACCCCAAGTGGTCAAGTACAAGTTTGCAGCCCTCTGAAATTCTAAATGAAGCGGCGAGCATGGAGACATGGATGGATTGGACGCTAAGAACGAATGCTTTAGACTAGTTGCGTGCCACGCGTTCGATCGTGCCTGTTAGCTATTGCACGTCTGCCAGTTAGCTATCGAAAACGAATACACTTTTGGTCCCCCAAACTTTCACTTAAAAATCATTTGGATGCTCACATTTTTCAATAGTTAAATTTATATATATATTTTGGTACAAGCGGACAATCGCACAAGTCTATATATATATATATATATATATATATATATATATATATATAGGTACAATCGAAAGATCATACAAGTCTAGTATGAATCAACCCAGAAGCATCAGAATACAAAATTTGCAGCAAAACAGTAGGACAAGGATCACCCTAACTCTATATCCAATCGCCAGAATGCTGGGCCACTGAAGCCGCCATCCAATCAGCAGCCAAATTGGCTTCACGGTATATGTGTCGAATCTGGGCAGAGTCAGCTTCCTAAAGGATGGATCATATATCCCTGAGAACTAGATTAAAAGGGGGTTACAAGAACATTTTCCTTCCGAAGCCACTAATGACCGTCATAGAATCACCCTCGATCACTAGTCTATGAGCATGAAGAATCTGAGAAGCATAAGTAATACCTGCCCAAGCTGCATATAGTTCGGTCATAAGAACGAAGGAATCCAGGGTACCAAATTCACCCACTGCCAACATATGACCCTGAGGCCCATGGATGATGAAGGCGGAACCAGCAAGTCTACCACGGATACACCCATCAAAGTTGATTTTGATAAACCCTGTGTTGACCCAATTGATGATTTTGATGATTAACAAAACTATTTGAGTATAACTAATGAAGGCTCTAATGATTTTGATTAAGTGTTTCAGATTATAAGTCTATTGAATGATCAAAATCAGGAGTTACATCGTGTTCTGGATCGAATCTAATGTCTAGGTAAAATTGCAGACATTAGAGTCGACTCCGAGAATCACAGAGCCAACTCCGGATCTGGCACGGAAGTTAGAGTCGACTCCGAGACTGTTAGAGTCGACTCTCACAGAAGAAATAGAACGTCGATTTTTCTGGCCCCGACCTAGAGTCGACTCCGGGTAAGTTAGAGTCGACTCCAGAAAAGTTTCTTGTCGACCCCAGAAAAGTCAGAGACGACTCCGAAAATAACGTTTTAAAGTGCTTCGAGTTAGAGCCGACTCCAGAAAAGTTAGAGTCGACTCCAACCCACCTGGAACGAAAAATCAAATTGCCAGATCAGCTCTAACGGTAATATTTCTATTTTACCTTATTTCTAACGGATATATTTTGCTACAAGGTACACTCCAACGGATAGTTTTCTTCCAAAAATGGCTTGAAAGAAATCTATAAAAAGGGAAGACTATCATTCAAAAAAGAAGAACGAAAAAAGAGAAAAAGAGAGAAAAACGGAAAAACAAAGAGAAAATTCGGAAATAGAGAAATCCCATTTCAAAAATCCGAAAAAGAGAGAGCCTGAATCTCAAGAGGAAAACCTTCTAGCTCAAATCCACTCCACTCCAAAAAGCTCAAGAGGAATCCAAGGCATTCAAATCAAAGTTTTGGTGGATTTCCAACTTGGAGAAAGAGGATTCGTTTCTTGCTTTTCAACCCTTCTCAACTGCTTCAACTGTGAAGAATCGGAGCTGAGGCTTGATTCAACCCAGCAAGGAGAAGAAAAAGAAGAAAAGAAGAAAAGCTCAAAAGCCAACCATCTACAAATCAGGCTTTTCTAAACCTTGTTATTCTTATATTTGATTATCTGCTCATTAAGGAGCTTTGTAATTGAAAAACATTATTTCATTTGTTTGTATCTAGTTCAATCTGGGGGATTGAACTAGTGGAGGTAGTCTTACCTCGGTTCAAGCTTGGTTAAGCTTGTGTTAGGGTTTTTGTGCTGGTGAGCCCTTGAAAACCAGCTGGGTTCGTTGTGCGCCCGGGAAAACAACAAGTTTGAGTTGTGAGCTTGTAAAACAACTCGGCTGTAATCAGGTTGATTATAGTGTGGACCCAAGTGAATCTTGGGAGTGGACGTAGGTGTTGGATACACCGAACCACTATAAACTCTTTGTGTTTGCCGTGCTTACATTGACTCTATCTCTATCTCTGTCTTATTCACTGCACTTTGTATTTACTTTGCTATTGCTTCATCATCTTAAGCAAACTATTTTAAAAGGTTAATTTTTTAAAAGAACCCAATTCACCCCCCCCTCTTGGGTTGTCATCTGGGCCAACAATTGGTATCAGAGCTAGTGCTCATTAGATTTTGATCACACGATCAAGAGCTAAAGATCCAAATGGCAACACAAGTTGGATCATTTGCTGAAGGTCATTCTACGAATAGACCTCCACTGTTTAATGGTTCAAATTATTCATATTGGAAAGCTAGAATGAGGATATTCATTCAAGCTTCTGATTATGAGCTATGGGGTGTTATAATTAATGGACCTAGTACACCCACACATGTTATTGATGGCACTATTGTTCCTAAGCCCGAAAGGGACTGGAATGATAATGATAGGAAAATGGCACAGCTTAACGCTAAAGCCATGAATGTTTATATTGCTCTTTAGACGCTAATGAATTTAATAGAATCTCCACTTGTAATTCCGCAAAGGAGATTTGGGATAGATTAGAGGTTACCCATGAGGGTACCAACCAAGTAAAAGAATCTAAAATTAATATTCTTGTTCATAAATATGAATTGTTTAGCATGGAACAATCTGAAACCATTGCATGCATGTACACTAGATTTACAGATATTGTAAATGGTTTGAAAAGTCTTGGTAAGACATATACTAACTCTGAACTTGTTCGAAAAATTCTTAGGTCATTACCAAGATCATGGGAAGCAAAAATGACAGCAATCCAAGAAGCAAGGACCTCAACACTTTACCCTTAGAGGAGCTTCTAGGATCTCTTATGACCCATGAGCTGACTATGAAGCAGCATGTAGAGGAGGACACAAAGAAGAAGAAAATGATTGCCCTCAAAGCTGCAAAAGAAGAAGAGAGCAGCAGCGATGATGATGATGATGATGATGAGACTGCTCTCTTAGCCAAAAAGTTTAAAAGATTCATGAGGAGAAAGAAACCCTTCCACAAGAAGAAATTTGGAGCAAAGTGGGAAGGAGAAAAGGATAAGAACAAGGACAAGGACAAAGAAAAAGAGAAAGACCCCTTGACTTGCTATGAGTGTAACAAACCGGGGCACTTTAGGAATGAATGTCCTAAATGAAGAAAGCCTACAAAAAGAAAAAGAAGGCTTATGTGGCGACTTGGAGTGACAGCGAGGAATCTTCTTCCGAAGAAGAAGAACAAAAGGAAGTCGCAAACGTATGTTTTATGGCGGACGACAACGATGAGGTAAGTTCCGATAACCCTTGCGATGAGTTTGCTTTTGATGAACTTTTTGATGCTTTTAATGAACTTGTTAGCGATTTCAAGTTTTGAAAAAGAAATACAAGATTTTGAAAAATAAAAATTTAACTTTCATTAAAGAAAAGGAAAATCTTAATAATGAAGTTAAGAAACTTAAATCTGAAAATGAGATTTTAGTAAAAGAAAAAGAATAATTTCAAATGAAAATGATAAACTAAGGAAAGAGGTTGAAAAACATAAGAACATAGTTGATAAGTTTACATTAAGCTCAACTAAATAGACATGTTATTAAATAGTCAAAAAGCAGTTTTTGACAAAGCCGGATTAGGGTATAACACTTTAAGAAAACAAAAATCACTTAAAAATATTTTTGTGCGTGCTGGCCAAAGTAATTTTACATGCTTTAAATGTAATCAAAAAGGACATAAATCTTATGAATGTAAAATTCTAAACCTAATAAAAACTTAAATGTTAAAGGGAAAAAATATGGGTTCCGAAAGGAACAATATTTGTTGCTACTAACCATGAAGGACCCAAGAAAGCTTGGGTACCTAAACATAAAGTCTGATTTCATTGCAGGAATGTCTTGTGGCCAAGAGATCAAAGAGAAAGTGGTATCTTGATAGTGGCTGCTCAAGACATATGACGGGTGACAAAGAAGAATTCATCACCCTTGAAGAAAAGAGAGGAGGAGTTGTTACATTTGGCGACAATGGCAAAGGCCAAATCTTGGGGTTTGGTAACATTCAAATAACTCCCTCCACATATATTGAGAATGTACTTTATGTTGATGGTTTAAAACATAACTTAATTAGTATAAGTCAATTATGTGACAAAGGTTTTAAAGTATCTTTTGAATCTTCTTTATGCACAGTAGCTAATCCCATTGATAATAGCATTGTTTTTATTGGAAATAGAAATGGCAATGTATACATGATTGACTTAGACAATTTGTCTACTAATAATCATTGCTTAGTTGCTAATAATGCTAATATGAATGAGATTGGTTGGTTGTGGCATCGAAGATTAGGTCACGCAAGCACACACCTGATTTCAAAACTAATTAGAATGGATTTAGTAAAAGGTCTACCTAAATTAGATTTTGAAAATAACAAAATATGTGATGCATGTCAGTTTGGAAAACAAACAAGAAGTTCTTTTAAATCTAAAAATATTGTTTCAACTTCTAGGCCATTAGAGCTACTTCACATGGACCTTTTTGGACCAACTAGAACCACAAGTCTAGGAGGAAAGAAATATGGTCTTGTGATAGTAGATGATTACTCTAGATTCACTTGGGTAATGTTTTTAGCTCACAAAGATGAGACTTTCTCGATATTCATGAAATTCTTCAAGAAAGTAACAAATGAGAAAAACACTACCATAGTGTCTCTAAGAAGTGATCATGGAACTGAATTTGAAAATCACTTATTTGAAAGTTTTTGCAATGAAAATGGTATTAATCATAATTTTTCTGCACCTAGGACCCCACAACAAAATGGAGTAGTTGAAAGGAAAAATAGGACTCTAGAAGACATGGCCCGTACCATGCTATGTGAAAGTAAACTCCCGAAATACTTTTGGGCGGAAGCTATTAACACAGCATGTTACATCCTAAATAGAGCCTTAATAAGACCTATTTTAAAGAAAACACCTTACGAATTATGGCATGATAGAAAACCCAACATTAAATATTTTCATGCATTTGGTTGTAAATGTTTTATTCATAATAATGGTAAAAGCAACTTAGGTAAATTTGATGCAAAATCTGATGAAGGAATATTCTTAGGTTATTCAACAACTAGTAAAGCATATAGAGTGTTCAATAAAGGAAGCCTAATTGTTGAAGAATCTATTCATGTAATTTTTGATGAATCTTTAACATCAAGTTCCAAAAGGATTGATGATGAGGAAGATACAAACATTCTCGAAAACAATCTTGAAAAACTTAATATTGATGTATCTTCAGATCATGAACAAGAAGTTAAAGATAATGATTCGCCTAATGCTGATGATATTAATACTAATCATAATGATATAGATCTACCAAGAGATTGGAGATACGCTTATAGTCATCCCAAGGAATTGATTATAGGTGATCCATCTCAAGGAATAAGAACTAGATCATCTATGAGAAATATTAGTAATCACCTTGCATTTGTTTCTCAAATTGAACCTAAAACCATTGAAGAAGCTGAAAAAGATAATAATTGGATGCTAGCTATGCAAGAAGAATTAAACCAATTCACTAGAAATAATGTATGGACATTAGTAGAAAGACCTAAAGATCATTCTGTTATAGGATCAAAATGGGTTTTTAGAAATAAACTAGATGAAAATGGCATAGTAATTAGAAACAAAGCTAGATTAGTTGCAAAAGGATATAATCAAGAAGAAGGTATTGATTTTGATGAAACCTTTGCACCTGTAGCTAGATTAGAAGCCATTAGGCTATTACTAGCATTTGCATGTCACATGAACATTAATTTATTTCAAATGGATGTCAAAAGTGCATTTTTAAATGGATTAATAAATGAAGAAGTATATGTAGAACAACCACCAGGTTTTGAAGATCATGAATTTTTAAATCACGTTTTTAAATTGCACAAGGCATTATATGGTTTGAAACAAGCACCTAGAGCTTGGTATGATAGACTAAGTAAATTTTTGATTGAAAATGATTTTACAAGAGGAAATGTTGATAAAACATTGTTTTTGAAAAGAAAAGATAAAGATTTACTTGTAGTTCAAATTTATGTTGATGACATTGTATTTGGTGCTACTAACAATCTTCTATGTCAAGAGTTTGCTAAGTTAATGCAGGGAGAATTTGAAATGAGCATGATGGGAGAACTCAATTTCTTCCTTGGACTCCAAATCAAACAAAGCAAAGAGGGAATCTTTATCAACCAAACAAAGTACACAAGAGAAATTCTAAAGAAGTTTGGTATGGAATCAATTAAACCCCTCGGAACACCAATGAGTCCTTCATGCAAGCTGGACAAAGATGAAGAAGGTAAGAAGGTTGATCAAAAATATTATCGAGGTATAATCGGATCCCTACTTTACTTAACTGCAAGTAGACCAGACATAATGTTTGCTGTTTGCTTATGTGCTAGATTTCAGTCTGAACCAAAAGAATCACATTTAATTGCTGTTAAAAGAATACTAAGATACTTAAGTGGAACAAAAAATGTAGGTTTATGGTATTCTAGAGACTCAACATTAAATCTGATTGCTTATTCTGATTCTGATTATGCTGGATGTAAGTTAGATAGAAAAAGCACAAGTGGTGCATGCCAATTTTTAGGAAGTAACTTAATCTCATGGTTTAGCAAAAAGCAAAATTCGGTTGCATTATCTACTGCTGAAGCAGAATATGTTGCAGCTGGAAGTTGCTGTGCTCAAATCCTATGGATTAAGAGACAACTTGAAGACTATGGTATCACACTTGATAAGACACCTATAAGATGTGATAATACAAGTGCAATAAATCTAACTAAAAATCCAATTCAACACTCAAGAACAAAGCATATTGAAATAAGATATCACTTTATAAGAGAACATGTTGCCAATAATGAAATTTGTCTTGATTATGTGAATACTGAAGAACAACTGGCAGATATATTAACAAAACCCTTAAGTGAAGAGAGATTTTGTTATCTTAGAGGAGAATTAGGAGTTTGTGATCCTTTGGAATAATTTTCTGAAACTCTTAAGAACAACTATCTAGATTCATCATTTCTTGAAAAATCTCGATATTCAATAAGGAAATCTATCTAGATCTTGATTCATTGTTTCCCCAATTGCTAAGGAACATTTATCTAGAATTTGATGATTAATTTGAATAGTTTCAAATCCTTGAAACTTGATTTTTTATCTCTGAAACTGTTAGAGTCGACTCTGACAGTTTGTGGAGTCGACACCTTGTTTTTGATGTTCTGTCTAAGCAATTAGAGCCGACTCTGGCTTTTGTAGAGCCGACTCTAATTCGAGCGCTGACAGATTTTCTGGTTCGGAGCCGACACCCAGTTTTTGGGAGTCGACTCTAAGTCGAGCTAGGTCAAAAATAAAAAGGCGGAGTCGACCCCAAATCATTCCATCCGTCTCCCAAAACCTCTCCAAAAAGCTCCAAAGCCTTTCCAACTTCCCCAATCTTCTCAAAGCCTTTGATTAAACTTTCCAATCTTCTCAATGGCACCTAAGAGGCGCGGTTTCGTCGGTGGAGCATCCGTTCCCATAAGGCGACGCACTATTCGGAGGCAACCCTCGCCATCCTCCTCTTCGGCCACTCAAGAAGATTCCCTCCTTCACCCTCTTCACCCAAAGTTGATCATTTAGCCGGTAAGACCATTACAACTGGAAGAAAGGTGAATTTTGATTTCTTTGAGTCGGAAGGATTCACTATAGGAAGATGTTTGAAAGAAATGGGGTGGGAAAAGATTTGCTCATTAGATATCCCCACATATCCAGCCTTAGTGAGAGAGTTTTACAATGTTTAAGTAGAGGAGAAGGCGGATTAATCAGTATAGTAAGAGGAACAAGAGTTACAATAACCACTGAAATACTTGGAAATTTATTGGAAATGCCCACAATCGGTATAATGGAATATCAACATGATGATAGAAGTGGAGCATTGACAAGAATGTTAGGGAGGGATGTAACCGAGTTTGAGGAAATTTGCAAATCAATTAAATCTGGAACTCAGGTTACTACATAACATTTGTGGAAGAATTTTGTTTCCGAAAATTGGTAGATTTGAGTATGTCTCGGAGCGAGACGTTCTTTTGATGGATTGCATAATTACTGGAAGGCCAGTCAACTTAGCTGGCATGATGATTGGATATATGGCAGAGGCGGCTACAAAGAAAAGATCTACACTGCCATATGGTATGATTTTGACATTAATCTTTAGAAGCCAAGGTGTGCTTATTATGGAGAATGAACCCCTAAGAAAATTAAGACACACTGACTATTATAGTATCTTTACTATTCATCGGATGGGCTTCAAGAAGTTGAATGGTGTATGGATGAAAGGAGGAGAGAGGAAAGAGCTGAAAGAGATAGAGCAGAAGAGACCAGAGTAGAAGATATCCCAGGACCATCCACTGTGGGACCATCTGTCCCTGATCCATCTATTGCGGGACCATCTTCAGCTGGACCTTCAGAGGCCGGACCTAGTACTGTTCCCTTACCTCCACATCAGTCTATAGCTATTCTGGGAGATTCTCTGATGAACAGATTGGTCAGTTGAGAGCTTTGCTTGCTGAATATGATAGTCAGAGATCTCATGAGATTAATCAATTAAAAGAAGACTTTAATCAGTTGAAAGAAGAACTTAATTCGAGACTGGACATGATCTCCTTTACCTTAAGCAATTCTGTTGAATCCTTTGGTGCTGAACTTCACAAAATCTTTGAAAGGATGGAAGGCATTGCTGATGGGTCGGGATCTTATGTTCATGCAACTGGTCAACTGAAGAAGGACATTGACCTTGCAGTCTCACAGATTGAAGCTTGCCTTGAAAATTTTAAGAAATCCCAAAAAGATGATGTAATGGAAATCATAGGTCACTTGAAGAAAATTGTATTCAAACATATCTGACCTTGATTTTGATTTTGATAGTTTGTAATTAGGAATTTTTGAGTATCTAATGTATTTCATTTTGGAATGTACATGAATCAACTAATGTAATGTTTCTTACTTATGAAATGCAATTTCACATTTTCAAATATTGACTGCTTGAATCCCTATGTCTTAATAACTTTCTTTATCTAATACTCTCCTTATTGCTGATAACAAAAAAGGGGGAGAGATGGTTGAATATGCAAAGAAAGAAAAAGACTTGAAATTTTAATGAGAGATGGTTGAATATGCAAAGAAAGAAAGATTTGAAATTTTAATGAGAGATGGTTGAATATGCATAAAGAAAGAAAGAAAGGGGGAGAAATAATTGTTTATGCAAATGACTTGAAATTTTAATCAGTTAAAATTCGATGCTTATATATAGGGGGAGCTATTCAATGCAGGGGGAGCTTAACAACAAGCTCAATTGCAATTTTCTGCACATTTAGATTAAATGTTCATAATTGATGGATTATATTGAACTCATGCATAATTTTAAAAGTTTACTTTGAATATTGGCATCAAATCCTTCATTAAAAAGTTTTAAGCTTTAAAATGACTATAATCTTTAGTTCGAATGAATTTTTGAATGCATATACTCAAAGTTTTTGTTATCATCAAAAAGGGGAAGATTGTTGACCCAATTGATGATTTTGATGATTAACAAAACTATTTGAGTATAACTAATGAAGGCTCTAATGATTTTGATTAAGTATTTCAGATTATAAGTCTATTGAATGATCAAAATCAGGAGTTACATCGTGTTCTGGATCGAATCTAATGTCTAGGTAAGATTGCAGACATTAGAGTCGACTCCGAGAATCACAGAGCCGACTCCGGATCTGGCACGGAAGTTAGAGTCGACTCCGAGACTGTTAGAGTCGACTCTCACAGAAGAAACAGAACGTCGATTTTTCTGGCCCCGACCTAGAGTCGACTCCGGGTAAGTTAGAGTCGACTCCAGAAAAGTTTCTTGTCGACCCCAGAAAAGTCAGAGACGACTCCGAAAATAACGTTTTAAAGTGCTTCGAGTAGAGCCGACTCCAGAAAAGTTAGAGTCGACTCCAACCCACCTGGAACGAAAAATCAAATTGCCAGATCAGCTCTAACGGTAATATTTCTATTTTACCTTATTTCTAACGGATATATTTTGCTACAAGGTACACTCCAACGGATAGTTTTCTTCCAAAAATGGCTTGAAAGAAATCTATAAAAAGGGAAGACTATCATTCAAAAAGAAGAACGAAAAAGAGAAAAAGAGAGAAAAACGGAAAAACAAAGAGAAAATTCGGAAATAGAGAAATCCCATTTCAAAAATCCGAAAAAGAGAGAGCCTGAATCTCAAGAGGAAAACCTTCTAGCTCAAATCCACTCCACTCCAAAAAGCTCAAGAGGAATCCAAGGCATTCAAATCAAAGTTTTGGTGGATTTCCCAACTTGGAGAAAGAGGATTCGTTTCTTGCTTTTCAACCCTTCTCAACTGCTTCAACTGTGAAGAATCGGAGCTGAGGCTTGATTCAACCCAGCAAGGAGAAGAAGAAAAGAAGAAAAGAAGAAAAGCTCAAAAGCCAACCATCTACAAATCAGGCTTTTCTAAACTTGTTATTCTTATATTTGATTATCTGCTCATTAAGGAGCTTTGTAATTGAAAAACATTATTTCATTTGTTTGTATCTAGTTCAATCTGGGGGATTGAACTAGTGGAGGTAGTCTTACCTCGGTTCAAGCTTGGTTAAGCTTGTGTTAGGGTTTTTGTGCTGGTGAGCCCTTGAAAACCAGCTGGGTTCGTTGTGCGCCCGGGAAAACAACAAGTTTGAGTTGTGAGCTTGTAAAACAACTCGGCTGTAATCAGGTTGATTATAGTGTGGACCCAAGTGAATCTTGGGAGTGGACGTAGGTGTTGGATACACCGAACCACTATAAACTCTTTGTGTTTGCCGTGCTTACATTGACTCTATCTCTATCACTGTCTTATTCACTGCACTTTGTATTTACTTTGCTATTGCTTCATCATCTTAAGCAAACTATTTTAAAAGGTTAATTTTTTAAAAGAACCCAATTCACCCCCCCCCCTCTTGGGTTGTCATCTGGGCCAACACCCTGGAGGGGGGCTCCCATGAAATGAAAATCGTACGCCGGTTCGCTACCGAAGTAGCAGGGGAACCCTAGAGGCCAGAGGAGTCAGAACCAGCCGATAGCAGAGCACGGACACAATCAGTAGACAATGATCTAATCTTCCACACCAGCCTCTATGAAGAAATAAAGTCCTCCAAGAATATAAGCTGTTCCTCGAAAGCCAAATTTGGTAAGCGTAACCGCCCAAAGACCACATATATGCTGAGGGGCCCTCCGGAGATCATGAAAGAAGAGGGAACGTGAGGAACCTGAAGCATCCACTCTACTAATGCAACCCATCAGGTGCCAAATCCGTCGAGCTCTAGGATATAAGAAGATAGCATGATCAGTAGACTCGTCCTCCAATCCACACAGAGGGCATATCGGCTGGATTGGCATACCCCTACGAGAGAGCAGGGCACTCATCGGAAGGTAGTTCCAAAGAAGCTTCCAAATAAATAGCTGAACCCTGGGAAGGGTGGGGAGCGACCAGATCCAAGTAGCATCCTTCGTGCATTGGGGCTGAGGCCTAAAGAACTTCATAAAGTCCCTGAAAGGGGCCCTAGAAAGAGAGGATCTCTGCCAAAGCCTGACATCAACCGAGGGACTAGAGATGAGAGGAATCGAGAGAATCCGCTGAGAGAGTTCCCCACCAAAGAAATGGGTCACCGTGGGGGTATGCCAGGTGTGAGAATCTGAAGAAATCAGATCCTTAACCCTCAAGTCAGAGGGGACATCAATACTGATAAATGAGGGCCACCGAGATAGAGGAAGCTCCGAAATCCAAGAATCCTGGATAACATCAATAGACTGACCATGACCAATCATCCAAGAAATATTCTTCAGGATAGAATCACCATACTGATACACCTCCTTCCAAAAGGAGGAACACCCCCGGGGCGGCAGAATGTGCTCCCCAGATCTCCAATCACCATACCTCGCCCGCATCACAGAGCGCCAAAGACAATGCGGCTCCAAAAGAAAGCGTGATGCATGTCTGGCCAATAGAGCTTGATGCCTAACCATCAGGGATTGGATTCCGAGGCCACATTTTTGGATAGACATACAGATCGTGTCCCAATATAGAAGGTAGATGCCATGTCCATCTTGCATACATAAAAAATCTCTAAAACATCTCTCAATCCTCCTTAGACAAGTAATCGGGATGGCCGCATTCGAAAGGAAATAAAGAGGAAGGAAGGAAAGAACCGACCGAATAACGGTGACCCTAGCCATCATGGATAAACCAGTGACATGCCACCCATCATACACTGACGAACACACCTCTTAAGGTCCACATAGTCAGAACAGCGGGGACGTCTACCGATCATAGGAATCCCCAGATACATAAATCGGTCAGTCTGAGTTGATATCCCCAACAGATTCATAATAGCTCCTCTGGTGGGTCTGGAAGTCTTCGGGCTGAAACAAATAGAAGACTTAAGAAGGTTGACCTTCTGCCAAGAAGCCTGACAATAAGACTGAATGATGGAATCGAAGGAAGCCGCATTATCAGAAGAAGCCTGACCCAGAAGAATACAATCATCGGTAAACAGGAGATGAGAGATAGGAGGGCCCCCTGCCCCTACCAGAAAAGGAACAATCCTCCAATTCTGCTCAGCATGATGGAAAGCACGGGAAAGGTCATCCGCAGCTAGAATGAACAGTAGAGGAGATAGAGGGCAGCCCTGACGTAATCCCATAGCAAAATGAAAAAACTCAGTCATGCTCCCATTAATGATCAAAGAGAAAGAAGGCCTCAGAATACAAGCCATAACCCACTCAATAAATAGCTCATCGAATCCGAACTCCTGAAGAGATCGGTGCAAGAAGGCCCAATTCAGTCTATCATACGCTCTCTCCATATCAAGCTTAACAACCATAAGACACCGTCTAGCTGGGGCTCTATGGAGATCATGCATACACTCCTGAGTGATGAGGATGTTGTCTGAGATAGAATGGCCTCTAATGAATGCCCCTGTTCCACAGAAATAAGGCGGGGTATCACCAAACGGAGGCGGTTGGCTAAGAGGCGAGCACATACCTTATATAAAGTAGTGCACAGACTGATCAGCCTAAAATGCTGAGGGAGAGAAGCATCTGAGCGCTTGGGCACAAGAGTAATAATGGTCCGATTCCATTCCATAGGAATATGCTTCAATTGAAAGACAATCTGGATAGCCTGAATCACCTCATGCCCAACGATATCTCAATAATATCGAAAAAGAAGGGCGGGAATCCATCCGGCCCCGGGGCCTTGTCCAGACCAAGCTCCCAGAGGGCCCTACGAACCTCCTCCCCATGGATCGGCCTGACAAGCATGGCATTATCCGAGGAAGAAACCTTCCTAGCATCAGATACCTGGATGATCGGAGCCCTATCACCAGTGGCCTAGACCATCTAGACTGAAAAAAGTTAAGAAACTGAGTCCGAATCGAATGGATGTCCTCCAGAAAGTTCCCCTCCGCATCAGCTACCCTCCGAATCCTTTAGCTGCCCGGCGCTTCAGAGTAGCCTGGTGGAAGAATCTGGTATTACAGTTCCCTTCACGGATCCACTGCACTCTGAACCTCTGTCTCCAATATATCTCTTGCTGTCGGAGAAGGGAGTGGTGGTAAGCAAGACTCTCGCGCAGCAAGGAGAGATCAGAATCCACAAGAAAACCATCCTGGTCCTCCTTCACCTGAAGAGCACTAATAACTACTTCAGCCTCCTTCACTTGCCTAACCAGATCTCCAACCTCCAGCTTGTTCCATCTGGAAAGTCTACGGCTGGCCAGCATAAGGCGACGAGATAACCGATAAGTAGCATTACCCTTGATAGGCAGATGCCATACCTGAGAAATGATAATCTGAGTAGTAGAATGGAACGTCCAGAACTGCTCGAATATAAACTGTTTCCTCTGATGCTGATCAGCCTCCATGGATATCAAAATGAGACAGTGATCCAAGGCGATCCTAGGAAGGTGAGTAACAGAGACAGCAGGGAACCTCTGAATCCAATGAGTAGTGGCCAAAGCTCTATCCAATCTCTCCCAGACCCGCGCTGACCCCTACCGATTATTACACAAGTGAATTGAGGCCCCGAATAACCCAGATCCATCAGTCCAGAAGACCCAATAAATGACCTGAATTCACTTATGTCAGTAGAGCCAGTGACTCTTCTGCCCCCCCGCTTCTCACTAGCCTCGATGATACAGTTAAAATCACCAGCAATAATGGAAGGAATCCCCTGAGCAAAGAGGGAAGTCAACTCCGACCAAAGGACCCGTCTCACACGATAATATGTACTGGCATAGACCGCCGATAGGAGCCAGGGGTCAAAAATCCCATTAGAGACAACAAGGCCGATCAACTGGTTACATTGATGAAACGCATCAACTGTAACCATCGAGTCACGCCATATGGCCAAAATACCACTAGACAGACCCTCAGCCTCCACAACATAAGAAGACCAAGACAGAGCAATCTGTCTCCGAAATCGTGCCAGACTGTCTCCCGATAGCCTAGTTTCTAATAGAACACATATATCAAAGTTGTATAACTGCAACAGTCTACCAAAAGAGGAACGGAATGAGGGCTTATTAGCACCTCTTACATTCCACAGTAAGATTTTCATTGGATAACTGGAGATAGATGGGACTCCCCTGGTCCTCTACCATAAAGCTATCAGAATTACACCCTGCAGGCCGAATGTCATTCGGAGAATCCAGAATGGGATGGGCCCGCATAGCAACAGAGTCCTCAACAATATCCACCGAATCCTGGCCCAAGATATCGCCAGAGGATTCCTCACACTCCTGGACAGCAGGCCTACCCGAGTTGGCCATCATCACCTCCTGACTGCTGAGTCCTGTGTAGCAAAAGGGCAGGGCCGAATTAACCGTAGAAGGAATGAAATCCACTCTACTTTTGTGAAGATTTCCCTTGCCTTTCCCTTTCCTCATCTCTGGTTTGGAGTTGGACCTAGGAGGTAGGCTGGCGGCTGGTCTAGCCTGCTTAAGGGGCCCGAAACCATCTCCCTAATCTTCGATTGGCCCCCTTCATTGGAAACCAAACCCAAGGAGGCAAAAGGGTTAATAGTAACCAGAGATTGGGACAAATGAGGTTCAGAAATCCCAACCTTATCCAACTTCAACTTCCCCCTGGCTGAACTATTGAAAACGGCATGCGCCTGATGAACCGGCACGACCACCATTCCTGAGGCTTCCTTATCCCCTCCTTCCCTAGCCACCTTCTTCTTTCCTTTTTCTAGATCATTCACACTAGCACGAACCTAATGAACCTTCATTGCCACAGAAGCAGGGCATCCATCACCCCTCCAGAGTGATGAAGAACCTCAGTTCCCTTCGATGATCCAGGGGGACGTCTGCATCCCACCTTCACCGTAATGCTCCAGCCCTCATCCACTGCACCCGACTGAGAAGAAGGACTAGGATTAGAGATTGCCGAAGTAGACTTAGACAGGAGACCCGACACACTCCTCCTCTGGCGCACCGCAGCCATCCACGGCCCATAGACGAAGCTGCTGGCAGAATCCTCCTCTGCCATGGCCGACGGTGAGCAAGGACCACCCAAATGCAAAGATCCGCAGATCGGGCAGATACCCTCCATGGATTCATACACAAACTGCTGCCAAAAAGAACCCAGAAGCCTCTGAACTCAGGTCCCTGGCTGCAGAGGATGATGCAGATCTACCTGGACCGCCACCCTCGCGAAGCCACCCGTGCTCCTTGACAGCGTAGCAGCATCCGCACAAGAGAAGATTTCCACTGGCTCAGAGATAATTCTGAGGATGTCCTCCTTCAAGAACTCCAATGGAAGGTTGGGCATCCTCACCCATACCAACGCCGAGGGGATGGAGTCCTCCACCAAAAAGAATTCTGGATGCCATGCTTCAGTCCTAATTATTGACCATTAATCATCCAAGGACGATTAAGAACCAGATCACATGCCGCCGGGTCTTCAAATCGGAATATATGGCATTGACAGGCAAGGCTAACAGGGGCGATGACACCGGGAATACCAGCTCGCCTGAACTCCTTGATGTACGCTTCTGCCGGCACCGACTTGAGGAAAGACCGAGCGAGAACAGCCCTATGTTGCCACCCCACCACCTCCTCCTCTAGCATCAACACCGGGATCCGAACAACTGCCGGAAATCTGGATTCCAATCGTGCCACCTCCGTTGGGGAAGGAGACGATGACACCCATTTGAACCCAAACTCCACCGCCTTGATCCTTCGTAGCTCCATCGGACGCCATGGGAAGATAAGGAATGAAGGGACGGAAGACAACTAAGAAGCAGACAGCAAGCCGACTTTCTTATATTTTAAAAATATTATATTTTTATCATCCTATTTTATGAAGTCAGTTAAAATTAATAGAGTAATTAACATGTCAACTTATGTGAATATATGGACTGCTACTCAGAGCTTTCGGTAACTTACCATATAAAATAAGTAATAGTTTGCATGTTTGTTATTGAATTCTAATTAGTTTGCATGTTCACTTGGTCTAAATAAAATCCTAATTAATTTAATTAAATCCTAATTAGAATTGAAATTAACCTAATTAGACCCTAATTATTTTAGTTAGGTCATGATTGAAAGAGTATTAGACTAATTGAGTCCTAATTGAAGGACTAGCCTAATAAAGTCTTAATTAGAGGATTCTTAGCCTAATTAGATCCTAATTGATTTGAACTAAGAGTATATCTAACCCTAATTGATCAGAACTTGAGCAAATAATTGAATTCGGCCCTTATTTGTTCTAATTGACTTAATTAAGATAGGATGGGTCTAGGTTTTAGATCTAACCTTAATTATTGATACATCAAATTGATTAGATTTAAATTAAGTTATGGGATAATTCTAATTGTGTGATCTAATTAGATGAAAATTAATTGAATAATAAATAATAAAATTAGGATTAATCATTGTAGGTGATCATCCATTTATGAGTAAGCAGAAATTTGAAAGCATGGATTGTTGCATAGAATTTTAGTAGATTGAGTCTGAATTTATGAATTTGCATAGTAAGAACCTTGCATACATTTTTATGGAATGTGTAGGAACTTTATTTATATCTTTATGGATACATAAGATGTTTACCTATACTTTTATGAGAGGTATGAATAGTTTCTTACATATATTTTAATAGCATGCATCTTGATTTTGTACTTATCATTTTATTGGCATATTTTGATAATGCATGGATATAACTTTTGTTTAACTATAATCATATGATTTTGAGTTATATATAGATGGGTATATTTCATATTATAATAGCATGGTTTTGATGATATGGATGTGAAATCTGCTTAGAGAATAAAATATTATTTAAAGATGTTTAGGGCTGATGTAAGAAATGGTATGTGGATTAATTATGAGGAAGAAGTGAGGTGGCATTAGTGACTAAGCCTACGATGATGGCCGTATGTTCACTAGCGGCCAAGTCTATGATGATGATCATATGCTCATTAGTGATTAAGCTTATGGTGATGGCCATATGCCCATCAATGATTGAGTCTACAATGATAGCTATATGCTCACTATTGTGGAGATAGTTATCACCTAAGATAATTATCAGACTAGGTTTTTGACACTAAATATAAATTAGTTAATGATACATCATACTAGTTCTAACTCGCCTTAATATGTGATAGTGCTCAACCTCACTTAAACACACATCATCAGCAACCGAACCCACTACAATGAACCCACTACAATGACCAGATGTTCACTTATGACCGATTTGTAATGATGGCCATATGCTCACTAGTTTAGAACTAGTTTCATCGTAGGTGGCGATCAAACTAGATTTATAACATATGGCATTAGCGTGAGAACCAACCTGAATGTGAGACGATGGTCAATCAGGTTAGGTTTATACATATAGAATACTGGTATAGCTAATTCATATATGTCATTAGAATGCACCAATACGATGATTCAAGATGTATCATTAAGGTGATATAATCCAATGTCATATATTATAAAAGCTGTTAATTGTTATATAATTAAAGAGCAACAATAGAATAAAGAGGCTAGGAAAAGAAAATATTGGAATGTGTTTTCTCTTATTCCATCCGAGTATCTCAAATACAACTTCATACCATCTATTTATAAGCATATAGAAAAAGATGTTACATTCATCAAAATTAATAAGAATTTATATGGGTATGTCAATAGATATAACCTCCCCTTGGAATACAAATGGTTAGAATACCAATGAACATCCAACATAACCTGACATAATCTCCTCTTGGAATACCAATGGATATCCATCTTTATTTATAATATTATAACACTTTCCCTTATATGTCCATTTATTTGACCAAGCATATACCTCATTAAAATTTTATTAGGTAAAAACCCATGAAAAATTCTAAGAAAAAAGAGTATATCATTCATATCTTTTATTGAGAGAGGATGCTGCAAAAAAATCCAATAGAACAAAATCATAGCTAAGGAAAAAAGAGTACAGTATTTTGCTCTCCTTTTGACTGCATCTCTTGATATACATTCCTTAAAATTATCATTCGAGATCTTTGAGTCGTCGTAGTCCAATTTTTTGATTAACTTCTTAAATCTCTTTGTAAATAGTGCTTTCATAAATAAATCAGCGAGATTATCATTGGATCAAACTTGTTAAATATTAATAGCACCACTCTTCTGAAGGTCATGAGTAAAAAAGAACTTTGAGGATATATGTTTTGTTATGTCACCTTTGATATACCCTTCTTTCAATTGGGCTATGCAGGCTATATTATTCTCATACAAAATAGTTAGTACCTCCTTTTGAGAGAATAATTCACATATCTTTTGAATGTGTTGGATTACCAATCTAAGCCATACACATTCTTGGCTTGCTTTGTGATTTTCCAGAATTTTGGCATAATTAGATGATGTAGCCATAATTGTTTGCTTTGTAGAATGCCATGAAATAGCAGTGTCACCATATGTAAAGACATAATCTGTTTGCGATCGATCATTATGAGGATCAGACAAATTCCTTCATCTGCAAAACCTATCAACTCGAATTTGGACAAATTTGAATAATACAAATCGATATCCATTGTACCTCTGAGGTATTGAAATATATGCTTAATACTTGTCCAATGCCTTCTTGTAGGTGAAGAACTATATCTTCCTAACAAGTTTACTGAAAAAGATATATCAGGTCGAGTGTGAGTCGTAAGATATTAATGCACCTATTGCACTAAGATATGGTTCTTCAGGACCAAGTAGTTCTTCGTCATCTTTCCTACATTGAAAAGGATCTTTATTGATTTCAAGTGATCTTACGATCATCAGAGTACTCAATATGTATGTTTTATCTATATAAAACCTTTTAAGTATCTTCGTTGTATAAGCAGATTGGTGCACAAAAATTTCATTCTTAAGATGCTCGAGCTGTAGGCCAAAGCAAAATTTTGTTCTTCCAAGATCTTTCATTTCAAATTCTTGTTTTAGGCAATCTGTTGTCCTTTGAAGTTCTTCAAGAGTTTCAATTATGTCCAAATCATCAACATATACTGCAATGATCATAAATTATGATTCAGATCTCTCTATAAAGATGCAGGACATACGGGATCATTGTTATAACCTTATTTCAATAGGTATTCAGTCAAATGATTGTATCACATATGCCCTACTTGTTTTAACTTATAAAGAGTCTTCTGTAATTTTATCGAATAAAGTTCTCTTGAATTAGAGTTATACTTTTTAGGCAATTATAATCCTTCTGAGATTTTCATATAGATATCATTGTCAAGTGAGCCATATAGATAGGTTATCACTACATCCATAAGATGCAATTCAAGTTTTTCATGCATTGCCAGACTAATCAAATACCAAAAAGTTGTTGCATCCACCACAGAAGAATACGTCTCTTCATAATCTCTTTATAATCAATACCGAATCTTTGTCATAATCTCTTCATAATCAATACCGAATCTTTGTGAAAACCCTTGGGCAACTAGTCATGCTTTATACCTCATAATTTTTATCCTTATTTTGTTTTCGCATGAATACCCATTTATATCATACAGGTTTTACACCAGTAGGTATTTGGACAATCGGTCCAAAAACTTTATGTTTTGCTAGTGATTTTAATTCAAAATCGATTGCATCCTTCCATTTTAGCCAATCTTATCAATGTCTACATTCTTCCATAGACGTTGGTTCATGATTCTTATTTTTATTTTTAATATTTTGTGTAACATAATATACAAACTTATCGTAGATGATCATCTTATATCGATTCCATCTTTTTTCAGTCATAACATAATTGATAGAGATCTCTTTATTTTCTTCGATTTTAGGTACCTTATTCTCTTTTAGAATAGACTCATCTGGAATATCAATTACTTCTGTTATTATACTGGGGATCTTTTCTTGAGTCACAGTATCTTTAATCTGGTCATCTAAATGCTTTGCTTCTTTTTTTGCGAGGGTTTTTATCTTTGGAATCAACTAGTCTACCACGCTTTACTTATCCTTTTATTTTATTAGGAGTGGTAGATTGTCCTTCAAGGATAATAATTCTGATTGAAGCATTTATAGCTGGTATATGTGACTTTGTCACTCTTTTAAGGCCACTCTTTTAAGGCTAGTAAACGCGTCTGGCAGTTGATTTGCTAGTTTTTGCATATGAATTATCTTCTGAATTTATGTTCATATTGTTTTGTATGAGGATCAAGATGAGACAATGATAATCATACCAACTAATTTCGTTTATCAGCTGCTTATTTTCTTTTCCTAATGTTAAAAAAATAGACTCATCAAAATAACAATCGACAAAATGCATCGTAAATAAATCTCTTGAAAATGGCTCAAGATATTTAATTATAGATGGAGATTCATACCCAACATATATTCCTAACCTTCTTTGAGGTCCAATCTTAGTGCATTATGGTGGAGCAATTGGAACATAAATCACACATCCAAAAATTCTAAGATGAAAAATATTTGGTTCCTAACCGTAAACCAATTGTAACAAAGAGAATTCATGATAATTCGTTGGCCGGATGCGAATAAGTGCTGCGCATATAAAATAGCATGTCCCCATGTAGATAAAGAAAGTTTTGCTCTCATAAGTAATGGTCTTGCAATCAGTTGGATTCGTTTGATAAGCAATTTTACAAAACCATTTTGAGTATGGACATATGCTATAGGATGTTCAACAGTGATTCCAATAGCAGTACAATAATTATTGAATGCTTGAAAAGTAAATTCACCAGCATTGTCAAGGCATATTATCTTAATAGGATTATCTGAAAAATAAGTCCGTAGTCGAATTAATTAAGCTAGTAGTCTCGCAAACGCTAGATTACGAGTCGATAATAAGTATACATGTGACCATTTAGTTGAAGTATTAATTAAAATCATGAATTATCTAAATGATCTACTTGATGGGTGAATAGGTCTACAAATATCACCATGTATGAGTTTCAAAAATTTAAGAGATTCAGTCTTGATTTTAGTTGGTGATGACCTAATAATTAATTTGCTTTGAGAGCAAGCAGCACATGAGAATTCATTTAGTCGTAATATTTTCTGACTCTTCAATGAATGTCCACATGAATTCTCTATAATTCTTTGCATCATAATTAAACTGGGATGACCCAACCGGTTATGCCAAATTATAAAATCATTTTAATTAGTAAACTTTTGATTTACTATAGCATATGATTCAACTGTGCTTATATTTATGTAGTATAAATCAGAGAAAAATGCAAGCAATTTTTTCAATATGCATTTCTTGCCTAAGATTATTTTTATAATGCACAAATACTCAATGTTTCCTTCATTAGCTGTCTCAATGTGATATCTATTTCTGCGAATATCTTTAAAACTCAATAAATTCCTTTGCAACCTTTCAGAATATAAGGCATCATCAATTATGGATTTTGTTCCTCTAAGCAAAATGATACGGACTCTTCTAGAGCCTTCAATCAATTTTGCACTACCACAAATTGTATTGATATTTGTTGCCTTTATTCTTAAGTAGAAGAAATATTTCATATCTTTAAGTATAGTGTGCATTGTAGCACTGTCTATGAGGCACTAATTGTTATTGTCGACAAAGGATCCTACTCGAGATAATTTCATTTTCTTCATGGAAAGAATGACATAGTGAAATACAAATTAGAATACAAGGTATATACGGCATAAAAACTAAAATCATAATTCATCATTGCACCCGTTTTCTTAAAACAAACATATGTATAATAAGATATTATTTTATTACATGGTATTATTTGTATAATAAGATATTATTTTATTACATGGTATTATTGATAATGTAGGCATTCCTAAAATCATCTTTGTACATTCATACTATCAATTAGACAAGCATTATTTTCTTATGGCTGGATGAAGAAGTCAACAACATCCAGACCATCAAATCCAGAAGGGCCACATTCACAAACAAAATTTGTTTCCATATTTTTCTCATTCTTTTTCAATGACTCTTGATAAAGTTCGATAAGGTATTTTGGCATGGGATAGGTACGCGATCAATAATCCTTCATTCGACAATGATAGAATGAGTTTTCTATCAAATTTTTGCTTAAGTCCCCTTTGCCTTTCTTAATTTTTTTTCATTTTTCTTCAACTTCAAGCGGTGAGAAAGAGTTTTAACATGATCACCATGATAACCAAAGTATCCTCGACCACATCCGCGTCCATGGCTACATTCACGATCATGCCTTATTTATAAAATTGATATATAGTTGCATTCATTTCAGGGAATGGCTTTAAAGTTTTTCATCAAAAGTTCATTATTTTGTTCAGCCACAAGAAGGTAAGAAATTAGTTTAAAATATTTTCTAAAACCCTTTTCATGATATTGCTGTTGCAGGAGCAAATTGGAAGCATTAAAAGTGAAAAAAGTTTTTTTCAGCATATCCTCATCGATGACTTTTTCTTCATATAATTTCAACTGGAAAGTAATTCTGAACATAGCTAAATTGTATTAACTAACTGTCTTATAATCTTGTAGACGTAAGTGCATCTAATCATAACGAGCCTTGAAGAGAATAATTAATTTTTGGTGGTCATAACA
The DNA here is from genome assembly GCA_900491605.1 of Calamus simplicifolius. Classification (NCBI taxonomy): domain Eukaryota; kingdom Viridiplantae; phylum Streptophyta; class Magnoliopsida; order Arecales; family Arecaceae; genus Calamus; species Calamus simplicifolius. The sequence goes on from UESW01004456.1 coordinate 434,209, forward strand.
CTCTTTTAAGCTATTTCAAAGGACAAAGAAATCTTTTACCGTATTCAACTTTCAATCCCTCGTCAAGATGGTATCGCAGGAAGACCATTGCTTTTACTTTGTTCTAGTTGGATGCCTCATTACCATCTTTAATTGTATCAATAAAGGCATTAGCCTCCAGATGGATTTCATAATCAAGTATCCATAATAGATAATTTTTGCCCATGATATATAGTGCCACAAAATCAAGTTTTGCCAAATTTGCCATAATAATACTATCAAAGTACACAAAGTAAATTAGTGCACAACCTTTTATTGGAAAGAAAATTATTTTAAATTTATTATATATATATATATATATATAAATGACCAAGTGAGAAAATAATTGATCAAACGTAAATAATATTTACCTCAATAATAGTTTCTTCAACAAATGTAGAATGATGAGGTAGACATGTTATTAAATTAAAAAGCAATAATAGAACAAAGAGACAACGAAAAGAAAGGTATTAGAATGTGTTTTTACTATCAAATACAACTCCATGCCATCTATTTATAAGCATATGAAAAAAGATGTTACATTCATCAAAATTAATAAGAATTTACATGGATAATGCTAATAAATATAACCTTTCCTTAAAATACCAATGGTTGGAATACCAATGAACATTCATCTTTATTGGTAGACATAACCTAACAAAACCTTCTCTTGAAATACCAATGGACATCCATCCTTATTGGTAATATTATAACATTAATAACTTTTCTTATGTTTGACGCATGGTTTTACAATATGATTTATTTTATCATACAATTATTTTAATATTATATAAATATTTTACTATATATCCATATCTATATATACAAGGATTCTTGAAAAACTATGAGTTTACATCATATTTATTATATTTATTTATAAAGCCTAAAAAGTTAATTACTGGGCAAGATTTGAAATTAATTGAAAGAGATATTGTACATAAAACTAAGTATATTTTCATAATTATATAAACAACTTTATATTTTTGAGAATGATTAAATAAATATTTATTTGACGTTATGATCTGAATTATGTATATATTAAGAATATATAGGCATTGCATGCCCTTAAAATCTTACTTTAAGAACGCATAACATAATGAGCTCTTGAACTAGCTAGTAATGGGATCGGATGTCAAGCAATGCTTGAAAACAATAAGGCATGTTGTAATACCCGGTTCAAACGAATCAGATTTGGTTCAGATGAATCAGCTTGGTTCAGATGAACCAAGCTCCAGGCTGTTGGGTTCCCCAGACTGACGCTTCGCTCCAAGCGAAGCGTTTAGTCTTCCGAGAAACCCCCGTTCCGAAGCGCTGCTCAGGTGAATAAATAGGGATGAGAAGGACTTCTTCTTCACGCTGGTGCTTCATCCATCAGGTAATTCCCTGGCTTCTAGAGAGAGAGAGAGAAAGAGCCAGAGAGAGAGAAAGAGAGCGGGTGAGAGAGAGACAAAGACTGGGAGAGAGAGAGCACGGAAGACAGATGAAGTAGAAACCCGGTCGATCCCTTGGTTCAGGCCGGCGGCGTGCTCGCCGCCTCGCCGGGCCTGAGTTTTGGCCGACGACTCCGCCGGCGCCGGGGGAGGCGTCTGGCGGGGTGGTGGTGGAGAGAGAGAGGAGAGAGGGCCAATTGGCCCTCCTCTCGCGCGGTGGCGGAAGCCGAACGGCTTTTGCCGGTTGGTTCGGGCCCGGCGGCGCTCGCCGCCTCGCCGGGCCCAGCTTTAGCCTGTCGCCTCCACCGGCGCCGGGCGTGCGTCCGGTGGAGGTCCGGCCGGCCATGCCGCCGGCACAGAGTAGTGCCGCGCGGTTGTAAGGAAGAAGACAGAAATTGAGGGAGAGATCGGGAGATTGGTGGCCGACGTGGCGGCGGCCGGCTCTGGCCCGGCCACCGACGGCCGGGCCCCCTCAATTTGGCCGGCGGCGGCCCCGGACCGGCCATGTTCCCGTCCCCTGTTCGGTGAAACAGGGGATCGGGTGGAATAGGTTGAACCGGGCCGGCTGGGCCGGCCGGTTCAGGCCTTTTGGGCCATGCAGCATTGGATGTTTGAGCCGATTTTTGGGCCCTATAATGGGCCGGGATTAGCAAAATATTTATATGGCTAGAATCTGGGTGAATTCTAGTTTTTGGGGTATTTTTACTTCCCCAATTGGGTGTGTATAGTGGGAGATATTCGAGCTCAAAGTTGGGCCCGTGAAATAGTCTGGGTAGAAATTCTAAGGGTCATTTTAATATTCTTTGCTAATAAATTAATTGTGTAATTGATCCTGTAGGTGCTCAGACATCTGACTAGCTTATATGTACCTGTTGGATTACGTATTGAGGTAAGTAAGCCAGTTATCAGTATTTAAAAATTATTCATTATATAAATGTTTAAATTGTGAATTGTGATATGAAGAATTGTTATTGGCTAAATTGTAAGTAGATGAATACATGGCTATTTATGCGCTTGATTTCATGTGTGGATGCTATGCATGAGGGATGCAGTTATTATGATATTGATGTGATATATTATATGCAATTTGTTCGGTAAGTATAATCCACTGTTTATGCAATATATAGTTGTTATTGATATGATGAGTGTATGTGATGTGAGGTACTGTTATGTGTCGCCGTAGTTCTCCTTTATCATGTCATACCACACACACGTCTAGAGGACGTGTTCTGCTTGTTTATGCCACCTACACATCTAGAGGATGTGTTCTGCTTGGTTCTATGAGGTGGCATCACACATATAGAGTATGTGTTCTGGTGGATTATGACATGGCGTGACTCTGGTATCTGGACCCTTTCAGTAGGGGGATGCTTGTTGGTACACTATTGAGATATTGCAGGGCCGTGGGTCACATTTACATTTACCATTGAGAGTATAAACAGTGGGTTTACTTACATTGCATGTTTGAGTACTTGTGGAATGTTTAAGCATGCAGATCATTTATGTGCTTATTGATTGTTATGCTATGATTTGACTGTATAACGTGGCTTACTTACTGAGTGTAAGCTCACAAAAATCTTACAATGTTTTTATCAGAGCCACGAGGTTGAAGATGGATGGTTGGGGTGATGGATCTTCTATTAAATAAATCAAGACCATTATTTTGTTGTAACCCCAGTATTGCTTATGTGTAGGGCTTGATGCCCAAACTTTATTATTGTGGTGTGTAAGGGTTTGTAACCCAAAACTTTTAGTATTCAGTGATGATTTGGCTTGATTATATATATAATTGTGTTATGTATGAAAAATTTTGTGATGCCTTGCGTGCCCAGCACGCGGTGGGTTGTCACCCTAGCTCGATATTTGGGTCTGGGGCGTGACAACTTTAGTGGTATCAGAGCTCAGGTTATGACCCTAGGGACACGGACATATTGACATGATAACATGTAGAGAACATATGACCCTAGGGACACGAACATATTGACATGATAACACGTAGTGATCATATTTGGATGTCATTATACTTAGAGGAACCTGACACTTTAGTTTATGATATTAACCACATCTATTTTAACAGAAAATAGTTATGGCTCGCCGTACTAGGAGCCAACGGTTTGAGGAGGACTCTCTGGCCAGTAATGCTGATCAGCCGATGGGTCAAGGAACTACTGGAGGTGCGGCCCCTACCAACCCAGTAGGAACTGAGCACCAGTGATTCCAGTCCGAGATGCTTCAAGCTCTCTCGGGTATAGCGCAGTCTATGCAGGACATGCAGCATCAGAGTACGCTGCGGAAGCGTGGTGGGCCCATAACCCACAGGACCCAGGTTATGACCTTAGGGACATATGCATATTGACACTCTAGGCAAAATACTAGGATGACATTGAAGACAATTATAACTTTCAAGGAATTTCAGGAATTATACTTTGGAAGCTTGAAATTTAAAGTTTATCAAGAATTACAAGTTTGATAGAAATTGAGAATGAACCATCGCAAGCCAATGATATTATGTGGGCTCCCTGGCTGGTAGCCTTGATCAGTGGGGAGGTCAAGGGGCTTCTAGAGGCTTTAGCTCCATTAAACTTGTTGGAAATGATTCGCAGCAATTTCAGACCTTTAAATAATATGGGAGATGAAATTTAATTGGATATGCAATAAAAGACTGATAAATATATGGAATATGATATAGTAGTGGAAAATTACAATTGATGACTAATATGACTAAGATAACACCATTATGTTCATATTGCAATTAAGTTGATATGTGGATTTGGAGTTAGTAAATCTAAATTTGAATGTGGATGTATATAATGAATTTTATTTGTGGAACTTCCATTGTTGATATTGTAAGTTAAGATTATGAGCTAATCTGCTGGTTATATGGATGATTAATATTGATGATATTTTGGGAATGAAATAGTTAATTACATATTTTTGATTAATCACAATTGAGTACTTTTGAATTTGAATCTGGATGGATAAGTATATATAGTGAATTTTACTAAGAGAATTTTTATTATGGATATTGCATGTTCAAAACTGATTGTTAATTTGCTAGATATGGAGATGGTTGATATTGATGCTAATGAAATAGTTGACTGCATATTATATCTTGATGGACCATTTAGGAAGATTATAAAATTTTAAATTCTGAGACAATTACTGTTTAAGTTTTTGAGAGCAGTAGACTCTATTGACCTTTAGAACTGATTTTGGCTATAAATGATCAAATATTTTGATGGTAAAAAAGTGAAAGATTTTAGCTAGAATGAGAATAAGATAAACTCCACTGATAAAGAATTTCATGGGAATTTTCATCTGTTAATAGATTTCTAAATCAAGATATCTATTCATTAATTTATCGTGCATACTTATTGTACCTTTCTTCATAGTTTCTATGTAGATATCTTTGTCCAGGATGAATAAATTATCAATCAGCCATAAGTGGCATAATCATTAAGAAAATAGGAGGGAGATGATTTTATTTTGATTATTATCAGTTATGGATTATGGTTAAGGGTACATCTATTATCACTTTCAAATCATAAAGAGATTGCTATAACTTCCAATTATGTCTTTCGGATGGTAAGTGCATTTTCAATCTTTATTGACCTTATAAGACTTGTATCCATCTGAGCTAGATTAGTGAAGTCACTTTGAGATATTTGAAGGGTTTAAATTGGTTGGTCATGTTATGGCATGGGATATTACATAATCTATAGATGATTTTGATAATCATTGGTAACGAAATAATCGATTCAAGAATTTGAATCATTTAAATTGCATTATTTATTGAGGATATACTGACCTATTCATGAGGAATTGATTGGTTATGGTGGTATTATTGATAAATATGAAGGAGATAAATTAATCATACTGATGATTAATTATGGCACTATTATTCAAAGAAATTAAATTAGTTGATTATGATAATTATGAAAGATATCCTAAATAATTGCATAATGTTCATTGATGTTAGCTTGAAGTATTCAAGAGTGAAACCTAGTATGTTATGATAATTGAAATAAGTGTCGTAATGCTTAATGGCACATTCAACTATTTAAGAGTTGAGAGGGCATTGGAAGAAAACTATCTTATACTTAATTCAAGAGAACTTGGAACTGTCTTATCGAGGAATTAATAGTAATTGATATAGGTTATTAACCTTAAGAATGGATGACATAATATATGTGATGGACTCTATGATATTTATGATGATTGTGTTGCGAGAAGTTAAGGTAAAAAAAAAAAGATGACAGGAAAGAAATACTTCTTAAGGAATTCAATTTTATTTGATAGAAAGATCAAATTAATTTTGAAAGTTGGACATGTCATTTGGGTACTTGGGAATGAAATAAAAGTTTGCTAGTGAGTATATTTAATAATACAAAATTTGTGGACATTTAATTTCGAGGATGAAATTTAAGTGGGTTAAATGTTAATATTTATTTTTGGTTTAATGGTAAACTGCATAAATTGAGTCTGAACCCATTTGTCTCACTCTTCTAATTTGATGATGTTTTCATAAGGCTTAGTGAATTAAGCGAAATTTCTATCCAGCTTCCACCCTCAAATAGATGGATAATTTGCAGGAACCAATTAGATTTGGGGATATACTACGAGCATGTGTGATGGATTTAGAAAGTTCTTGGTATAGCTTCTTACCCTTAGTGAAATTGCTTATTTATTGATTACCAAGCCAATATTCAAATGGATTCATTTTGTTATCTATAATATAAGGTGTAAATTTTATTGAGATGAAGTGTGAGAGAGAAAATTTTGGTTACTGAGCTGGTTTAACAACTATAAAAAGTATCATTAATTAAAGTAGCTTCATGTAGCTCAGAGTTAATAGAAAAGTTATGTTGATGTTAAATAGAAAGATTTGAAATTTCAGGTTGAAGATCATTTGAAATTTTACTAACTAATGACGTGATGAGATTTGTGTTTAGAGGTGAATTGAGTCCTCAATTTATTGGGCTATTTGAGATGTTGATCAAGGAATAGGAGGTGGCTTATAACTTAGCACTGTCTTCATTACTCTTTGGGGTATTCAATGTGTTTCATATCTTTATGACTGAGGAGGTGTATTTCAAACCCTGTTATGTGTTAGAACTTGAACCGATTTAGTTTAAGAAAGAATTGACCTATGAAGATCATTTTGTGCACATGGTGGACCGCAAGGATTAAGTCCTGAGATGGTATAGTATTCCTTATGATATGGAGTTGGGGAGGTTGCATACAGCTTAGCACTGCCCTCGATCTTATCTGGTGTTCACAATGTATTCCATGTATCTATGCTAAGGAAATATGTTTCAGACCCCAGTCATGTTATAGCTTATGAGCCTATTCAATTGAGGAAGGATTTACCATATGAGGAACATCATGTGTGTATCGTGGACCGCAAGGATTAGATTCTGAGGCTACTTGGGAGCTTGAGGAAGAAATTAAATGTATCCACAATTAATTGAAGGTAAATTATCCATTTAAGATTGTTGACTTTTGAGATTTATAGTATACTAATTTCGAGGCCAAAATTTTTATAAGGAGGGGAGAATGTAATACCCGGTTCAAACGAACCAGATTTGGTTCAGATGAACCAGGCTTGGTTCAGATGAACCAAGCTCCAGGCTGTTGGGTTCCCCATACTGACGCTTCGCTCCAAGCGAAGCATTTAGTCTTCCGAGAAACCCCCGTTCCGAAGCGCTGCTCAGGTGAATAAATAGGGAGGAGAAGGACTTCTTCTTTCACGCTGGCGCTTCATCCATCAGGTAATTCCCTGCTTTTAGAGAGAGAGAGAAAGAGCCAGAGAGAGAGAAAGAGAGCGGGTGAGAGAGAGATAGAGACTGGGAGACAGAGAGAGCACGGGAGACAGATGAAGTAGAAACCCGGTCGATCCCTTGGTTCCAGGCCCGGCGGCATGCTCGCCGCCTCGCCGGGCCTGAGTTTGGCCGACGACTCCGCTGGCACCGGGGGAGGCGTCCGGCGGGGTGGTAGTGGAGAGAGAGAGGAGAGAGAGGGCCAATTGGCCCTCCTCTCGCGCGGTGGCGGAAGCCGAACCGGCGGCTTCCGTCGGTTGGTTCGGGCCCGGCGGCATGCTCGCCGCCTCGCGGGCCCGAGCTTTGGCCTGTCGTCTCCATCGGTGCGGGCGTGCATCCGGTGGAGGTCCGGCCGCCAAGGTGGCCGGCCGTGCTTCCGGCACAGAGTAGTGCCGTGCGGTTGTAAGGAAGAATACGGAGAAATTGAGGGAGAGATCGGGAGATTGGTGGCCGGCCGCGGCGGCGGCCGGCTCTGGCCCGGCGACCGGGCCGCCCTCAAATTGGCCGGCGGCGGCCCTGGCGCCGGCCATGTTCCCGTCCCCTGTTCGGTGAAACAGGGGATCGGGTGGAATAGGTTGAACCGGGCCGGCTGGGCCGGCCGGTTCAGGCCTTTTGGGCCATGCAGCATTGGATGTTTGGGCCACTTTTTGGGCCCTATAACGGGTTGGGATTAGCAAAATATTTATATGGCTAGAATCTGGGTGAATTCTAGTTTCTTGGGGTATTTTTACTTCCCCAATTGGGTGTGTATAGTGGGAGATATTCGAGCTCAAAGTTGGGCCCATGAAATAGTCTGGGTAGAAATTCTAAGGGTCATTTTAATATTCTTTGCTAATAAATTAATTGTGTAATGATCCTGTAGGTGCTCAGACATCTGACTAGCTTATATGTACCTGTTGGATTACGTATTGAGGTAAGTAAGCCAGTTATCAGTATTTAAAAAATTATTCATTATATAAATGTTTAAATTGTGAATTGTGATATGAAGAATTGTTATTGGCTAAATTGTAAGTAGATGAATACATGGCTGTTTATGCGCTTGATTTCATGTGTGGATGCTATGCATGAGGGATGCAGTTATTATGACATTGATGTGATATATTACATGCAATTTGTTCGTAAGTATAATCCACTGTTTATGCAATATATAGTTGTTATTGATATGATGAGTGTATGTGATGTGAGGTACTGTTATGTGTCGCCGTAGTTCTCCTTTATCATGTCATACCACACACACGTCTAGAGGACGTGTTCTGCTTGTTTATGCCACCTACACATCTAGAGGATGTGTTCTGCTTGGTTCTATGAGGTGGCATTACACATATAGAGTATGTGTTCTGGTGGATTATGACATGGCGTGACCCTGGTATCTGGACCCTTTCAGTAGGGGGATGCTTGTTGGTACACTATTGAGATATTGCAGGGCCGTAGGTCACATTTACAGTTACCATTGAGAGTATAAACAGTGGGTTTACTTACATTGCTTTTGAGTACTTGTGGAATGTTTAAGCATGCAGATCATTTACGTGCTTATTGATTGTTATGCTATGATTTGACTGTATAATGTGGCTTACTTACTGAGTGTAAGCTCACAAAAATCTTACAATGTTTTTGTCAGAGCCACGAGGTTGAAGATGGATGGTTGGGGTGATGGATCTTCTATTAAATAAATTAAGACCATTATTTTGTTGTAACCCCAGTATTGCTTATGTGTAGGGCTTGATGCCCAAACTTTATTATTGTGGTGTGTAAGGGTTTGTAACCCAAAACTTTTAGTATTCAATGATGATTTGGCTTGATTATATATATAATTGTGTTATGTATGAAAAATTTTGTGATGCCTTGCGTGCCCGGCATACGGCGGGTTGTCACCCTAGCCCGATATTTGGGTCTGGGGCGTGACACCTGTAGCACCCAAATCAAATTGCCTGCAAAACATTTGGGGCAATGTTCCACTTGTCTTAGCTCTGCCTTGAGGGAATTTGATGACATAGGTTCCCTACCCCGAGGTGGTCAAGTACTAGGATAAGTCCTTTGAAATTCTAAATGCCCCACTCCCAGGTGGTCAAGTATGAAGATAAGTCCTTTGAAAATTTAAGGTAGTGTTTGGTTCAAAAAAAGTTATTCCTAAATAAATATACAGGATAGTATTTATCCAAAAGATAGCTAAAAGGATAACAATCTTTTTTAAATAACAATATTGCCATCAAGGGATAGCTCTAGTTATTCTTCGGATTCCTAAGGAATAAGTTCAGAGCATAACCCATCTCTGGTTAAACTTTTTCAGAGTTATCCTCTGTAGTTATAGCATTTGGGGATAAGGAGGATATTCAGGGAATATCTCCCTTATCCCCTATTTCAAACACAACCTAAGGCTTTGATTGAAATAGAAAATAAGAGGATATTCCCTAGATATACCTTTATTTTCAAAGATAGTATTTGGATGCCTTATTCCTAACCGGAATAGGGCCTTCTTCCATGCTATTCCTCCAAACAGGCGAAAAAAAGGTGATGGCCTCCCTATGAATCAGTATTTCGATCAAATATATGTATTGTGAAATTCGTATTCCATGCTTCTCCATGGAATAGCCCTATTCCCACTTACCATTTTCCAAGGGCAGTGGATTATCATATTTTAATGCATTAATTGCACTGAAATAAGGTAGAATACCATATTTCAAACCAAACATAAATCTAGAATAATAAAAAGGATAAGCTATTCCTAGAGAATTAGTATTCCTATCCTGAATAACTTTTTGACATCCAAACATGTGTTTGATATAGGGGATGTTGATGCTGAGTCACCTTCCTTAAACACCGGGGAAACGAGGTCTTCCTCGCCGGGCTCCTGCAAGAAAAGTCTCCGAAGATCGGATGCTCCGGTGGGGACCCTCGATGCTCAAGTCAGTCACTCGGGAACAGACAAGAATTAGCTAGCAGAAGAAAGCTAGGGAGTTAGGGTTCATGATCCTTTCCTCGTTGTAAATGTGAGCTTTTATACCTGTTCAAAAATCTCCCTCCCTCCATGCTTCCAGAAGGTTACCGATTTTCATGATGTTCGATAACGGACGAAAAGAAAGGGCTGACAATGATAGGCCGTATCATTACCGTGCATCAGAGGTGCGTCAGAGGGGTCCTGCTTGATTTGCCACTCGCCGATACGGTCTTACAAGTGTCGGGCGGTTGCGACTGCATCAGGTACGTGCCGTTAAGAGGTATGGCCGCATGCAGCCATAGGTAAACAGTGAGTCGTACATCGTAACGGGATATGGCCATATGCAGTCGCAGGCAAGTAGCGGTTTGCATGCCGTAACGGGGTATGGCCGCGTACTGTTATGGATGCGTGGTGGACCATACGCCTTAATAAGGCATGGCAACGCACTGTAGCAGGTGAGCAGTGGGCCATGTGGGCACCAGGTGGCTTGCAGCTATAAGCTGGCCTCGGAGGTTGGCCTCGGAGGTGGGCCTCGGAGGTGGGCCTCGGAGGTTAGAGTGGGACGCCGTTAATCTCCTTTACCGTTAACCCTGATGGCACTGGATCAGCCAATCAGATGCCCCCTCGCCCCTGAGATAGAGCAGGTCCACCCTGGCAAAGCGAAAGGGGTGTCACCTCCCCAGTGGCTGATCCCCGTTCGCTGCCAACTGCCCCCGGCCACGTGTCTGTGGATGCTGCAATAACTTAGCGTGGGCGACTTGAGGGATGTAAAGGGGCAACTGCTGTTGTCCGTCCAATATGCCATGATCGTCCTCGAGGCGGGGTTGTCCTTTTGAAATTCGCAAAAAGCGGCTGCCATCATTGCCATCATGGCGCTGGCATCAGCGGTGTCCCATCATTGGCCGAGGCAGTTTGTTCCACGCGTCGGACGCCTACCGAGGCAGCCCAGCCTATAGCGGGAGTCCGCATGGCTGGAAAATCGAGGTGGGACGATTTGAAACTTGACAAAACCCGGGCGAAGGATGAATACTCATCATTTTACTTCAGTTATCTTTTTCCTCTAGTCTTCTGCTCCCTCTGCAACCCAAGAATCGCTCCCCGCCATTTCTTTCTCCATGTTAGCCCTCTGTTCTTCCTGATCCTCCCTTCCTCTTCCCGAACTTTCATCATGGCCTCCTCACCATCCTAGACTTCTTTCGCTCCCTCTAACGACCATTTTCTCCCTCGAGGCTTCGTGCCTTTTCATCTCCTTCTTCTTCATGGTCCTCTGACCCATAGGACCATCTTCCCCTATCCCAACAACGGTTGCTGTCAGAGCTCCTACAAGGGGACGCTCGGCGACAGCCGGCCGGGCCCCAGCGAGGAGGCGCTAGGCGGTGGCCGGCACCTCTTTGAGGGTGGGGGCGAATCCCCAGAGGGGACCGCCTCTACAGTAACTGGCTAGGACTTAGCCAAGATTAGGACTCATTACCAGGTACCCTGAGATGTCAGGCTCTTCCTCCCGACCCCCGATGATAGGGTGGTCTCTTCCTGGCCTGCAGAGTGGCCGTTTATGAGATTTCCCTTAGATTAGGCCTTTGTCTACCCTTTCACCCATTTTTTATTAACCTTTTGGACTATTACTCTTTGACTCCCGATCAACTGGTCCCAAACTCCCTTCGAACCGTCTACGCTTTTGTTATCCTCTGCCACCACCTCCAAATCACCCCCCGACTCTCTCTCTTCCGCTGCTTTTACACCCTCAGGCAGTAGAGGGGTTGGTGGCTATTCCAGCCCCGACCCGGTCGGGTCCTCAAGCTTCTTTCCCTACCTCGGTCAAGGGATGAAAATCCCGTTTCTTCTTTGTTGACCTTGACCAAGTCAAGCCCGGTGGGGGGACCCCGACCTCCGACCCAACATGAACTCCACCATCCTCCCAGGAGATCAAGAAGCGCTGGGGCAACTATTGACTGCCAACATCCCCAGATAGAACTTGCTTCTGTCGGAGCACAACCTCCAGCTGGCAGGCCTCACCACACAGAGCGGTGAGTAATGGACGCCCCAGCACTTAGCCAAATTGCCCTCTCTTTTCTGTTTCTCTTCTTCTTTTTTTTTTACTGACTCCGACTGGTGCTGTGCAGTAATGAAACCTCCAACCGCTATGGTTAGGAAAGCCACGATCAAGCGGATGAGGGCCCAGGGCGGCCCAAGTGAGGGGCAGCAGGCGCCGGCCCCCAAGCGCCTCACTGTGAGGGCATCCCCACCCGCCGAGTGGCGTGAGTCTCACCGGTCCTAGAGGTGGATCTGATGGCCGATACCCCACCAGAAGGGGCAGGGCTAAAGGGGCAACGACGGAGGAGCCGACGACGGTGGAGCTAGCGGCGATGGAGCCCCCCAGCTTCCAGCGAATTAACCCCGGCCGAAGCGGACAAGAGCTGGGGGGAAGGGCCATCAGGGGCGGCGAGCCCCCCCCCGAGCAGATGCTGGCGAGCAGCCCTCTGCACGCCGAGACAAAGTATTTTAGGACCACCGAGGGGAACAGGGCCAGGCCGATCCCTTGCAGCTTCTCCTTAATAAATGGCGGGCATCAGGCTGAACAACTTATGTCCTACATCGTTCAGTCGGATATTCAAGAAGAGCTCCGAACCCTGGGGGCGAACAGGTTCTTTCGGGAGATCTTCTCAGCTCTCGTCTGAGTAAGTATTTTTTCTTCTTGCCCTTAATTTAATGCACTTAAGCAATCTGCATAGCTGACACTTTGAGTGCAGGTAACCAACTCCGTCGTGCTTGCTTGGGAGGCCATCGGTGAGGGGGAAGCGATTGCCCGCCAAGTCCAGCAGGATGCCGAGGATTCCCAGGCCCGGGCCAAGGCTACGGAGAAGGCCTTAGAACTGGTAAGGGCTAAGTGCGTCGATAAAATAAAGGAGGCTGAGAGCAAAGCCGAGGCCGAGGCTGACCGACGGCAGGCGGCGCTCAATCAGCTCACAGAGGCCGAGGGCGCAATTGAATCCCGAAACCTCTATATAGCTGACCTGAACTCGGCCATTCAGGAGGCCGAGGACGGGCGAAGCAGGCTGAGGAAGAGGTGAAGGCCGAGAGGGTGGCAGCAGCCTCTCTGGTGGCGAAGAAGGAGGCCCAAGTCATCGAGGTGAAGGTTGCTGCCGAGGCCAGGGTTACCGTGGCCATGGAGGAGTTCAAGGCATCGGAGCACTTCACCTATGAGCTGGTTGAAGCTAACACAGACTTCTACATCCAGGGGTTTGTCGATGCTAAGAAGAAAGTTGCCCGAGTTTTGAACCTCCCCCGGGTCATGGATATCGAGCCGGACCAGGAGCCCGATGAAGCCTCGGATGGCGATCCTGCGGCTGGACCTGTATTTTGTAGTTCTTCATTTTTGTTTTTGTACTAAGTCCGATTTGATCGCATTTTGTAAACACCGATATCAATGAAGTGTAATTTTTCCATCAATGAAATTGTTTTTTACCAACTGCACTGTTATTTTTTGGACCTTTGGGTCGTTGACGTGGGACCCCTAGGGGCTTCATCAGCACCGAGGGGTAGCTTCTCCCCACTAGCGAATGACTTAGCCATGTAGGACGAACCTCCGAAAACACCAAGGTTGAAACTGGGGCCGCGTCTGCTCCAAGGATTCGGACCTCTGGGGGCTGATGGAACATCAACCTCGGAGTTGAGTGCTGATGAAAACTCGAGCTTCTAGGGGCTGACGGAACACCAGCCTCGGACTGCCAAGGATGACTTAGGCTTCTGAGCACCGATGGAACATTGGTCTTGGACCGCCAAGGATGACTTGGGCTTTTCATGCCGAGTCTGGCCTCGGGTTTTTTTGAATCCGATGGTACATCGGGTCTTCATTGCCAATGGTACATTGGGCTTTTTTGTTGAGAGCTGATGGTACATCGGTCTGCCAGTGGTACATTGAGCTTTCCATGCTGAGTCTAGCCTCGAGCTTTTTGAATCCGAAGGTACATCGGGTCTTTGATGCCAATGGTACATTGGGCTTTTTGTTGAGAGCCGATGGTACATCGGTCTACTAGTGGTAACTGGGCTTTCCATGCCGAGTCTGGCCTCGGGCTTTTTTGAATCCGATGGTACATCGGGTCTTCAATGCCAATGGTACATTGGACTTTTTGTTGAGAGCGATGGTACATCGGTCTGCTAATGGTACACTATGCTTGCCATGCCGAGTCTGGCCTTAGGCTTTTTTGAATCCAATGGTACATTGGGTCTTCGATGCCAATGGTACATTAGGCTTTTTGTTGAGAGCCGATGGTACATCGGTCTGTCAGTGGTACACTGGGCTTTCCATGCTGAGTCTGGCCTCGGACTTTTTTGAATCAATGGTACATCGGGTCTTCGATGCCAATGGTACATTGGGCTTTTTGTTGAGAGCCGATAGTACATCAGTTTGCCAGTGGTACACTGGGCTTTCCATGCCGAGTCTGGCCTCGAGTTTTTTTGAATCCGATGGTACATCGGGTCTTCGATGCCAATGGTACATTGGGCTTTTTGTTGAGAGCCGATGGTACATCGTCTGCCAGTGGTACACTGGGCTTTCCATGCCGAGTCTGGCCTTGGGCTTTTTTGAATCTGATGGTACATCGGGTCTTCGATGCCAATGGTACATTAGGCTTTTTGTTGAGAGCCGATGGCACATCGGTCTTCTAGTGGTACACTGGGCTTTCCATGCCGAGTCTGGCCTCGGGCTTTTTGTTGAGAAGCTGAGATGCTTAAACTTTGTTTATTAGTTTTAAATGCGGGGTGAGAGCCCCAAGAGAATACAATCGCAAAATTTTATGTAAAGAAAGAGTACGATACTGATAATACCGACGAAGTTTATCAGCATTCCACGTCCGCGGGAGCGGCTTTCCGTCCAGCTCTTCTATTTTGTACGCTCCGTGGAGGAGTGCCTCAATGATCCGATAGGGCCCTTCCCAGTTCGGTGCTAGCTTGCCTCCTTCCGTCGGTTTTGAGATTTTAGCTCAACGAAGGATGAGGTCCCCCGGCAAGAGGTCCTTGGGCGGACGCAAGCGTTGTAATATCTAGCCGCTTGCTGTCGGTAGGCTGCCATCCGAAGTCGTGCTCGGTCCCGTACCTCTTCCACTAGGTCGAGGTTAGCTCTCAACTGGTTCGGGTTGTCTTCCTCATTGTAGGCCTCCACTCTGAGGCTCGGGGCTTCGATCTTCACATGGATGACTGCTTCGGATCCAAAGACGAGGCTGTAGGGAGTCTCTCCGGTGAGGGCTCGTGGTCGTGTGGTAGGCCCATAGTACATTAGGAAGCTCCTTCACCCAGCGCCCCTTGTAGTCATCAAGCCAGGCTCTTAGTCCTTGAGAATGATGCGGTTGATTACCTCGGCCGCTCCGTTGGTCTGAGGGTGCCCAACGGAAGTGAACCGCTGATGGATGCCGAGCTCGGTGCAAAATCCTCGGAAGGGTGTGTTGTCGAACTGTCAGCCATTGTCGATGACCAGGGTATGCGGCAGCCCGAACCGGCATATTATAGACTTCCAAAAGAAAGCCCTCACCTTGCCCTCGGTGATCTTGGCAACCGCTTCTGTCTCATCCACTTGGTGAAGTAGTCGACAGCCACTAGCAGGAACTTGTGTTGACCGGAGGCAGAAGGGAATGGGCCCAAAATGTCCATCCCCCACTGGGCGAAGGGCCAAGGTGCCACCAGTGGGGTTAGCTGAGATGTCGGCTACCGCTGGATGTTGGCATGACGCTGGCAGCTATCACACTTCTTGACAAGCTCGACCTCGTTCTCCTTCATGGTCATAATACCCCTGCTGTAGGGCCTTGTATGCCAGGGCCCTGCCCCCCAGATGACTCCCGCATATGCCTTCATAAATTTCTCGCAAAATATAGTCGGCTTCAGTAGGCCCGACGCACTTGAGGACCAGGTATGAGAATGATCTTTGGTAGAGCTTCCCATCCATCATCAAAAACTTTGGGGCCCGTCGTCTGAGCTTTCTGGCCTCGGCCGGGTCTTCGGGGACGGTGCCGTCAGTGAGATATCGGACATAAGCATCCATCCAAGAAGGCTCCTGCTCGACTGGCATTGCCTCATCCACTGCCGCTTCAATGCTTGGGACTTGCAGGTGCTCCACATACGTCCTTCCCAAGGTCCCGTCGGCCGAAGTGGCCAAGCGGGACAATGCATAAACCCTGGCATTCTCCGTCCGAGGAATGTAGCTAATGCAAAAATATGCAAACTGAGAGGCTTGGGATCGCACCTTATTCAGGTAGCGGGACATAGTTGGGTCCCTAGCCTCGTACTCCCCAGTGACCTGCCTAGAGACAAGCTGGGAGTCCGTGAAGGCCCTCAGACGCTCCGCACCAAGCTCCTTGGCTAGCTTGATCCCTGCCAGCAAGGCTTCATACTCTGCCTGGTTGTTGGTGGCCGAGAAGAGGAATCATAAAGCGTACTCCACCACCTCTCCTCGGGGCTCGCGAGGATAAGTCCGGCCCCGCTCCCCTGAGAGTTTACCGCTCCATCCACATGAAGAATCCAGTTTTCTTTATCCATCCCCTCAGCTGTGGGGGATTCCATGCATGCCTCCGGGTGCAACTCCTCCGGATAATCCTTGGCCCAAGTACACTCGACCAAGAAGTCAGCTAACACTTGGGACTTCATTGCGGGCCTTGGCCGAATGAATAAGTCAAACTCCCCCAACTTGATGGCCCATTTGGCCAGTCAATCGGAAGTATCTAGATGAGACAAGATAGTCCGAAGTGGTTGCTCCGTGAGCACCACGATTGAGTGAGCTTGAAAGTAGGGTCGGAAGCGCTGGACGGAGACCACCAGGGCGAAGATGATCTTCTCGGTCATGGAGTATCTGGTCTTAGCATCATGGAGTACCTTACTAGTGCAGTAGACCAGCTTCTGCGCTCCGTCGGCATCCATGCGAACGAGCATAGAACTGACGGCTTCGGGGAGGCTGCAAGGTACAAAAAGAGTTCCTCCCCGCTCCTTGGCTTGGACAATGGTGGAGGAGTAGATAGAAATTTCTTCAGCTCCTCGAAAGCTTCCTGACACTCCTTTTCCACTCGAAGCTGTTGACCTTGCGCAGCGCCTTAAAGAAGGGTAGACACCGCTCTGCCGACCTTTACATGAAGCGGCTCAGGGCTACCACCCTCCCAGTCAGATGCTGCACCTCCCTCTTATTAGCTGGGGGCCTCATATCCAAGATGGCTCGGATCTTGTCTGGGTTGGCTTCAATTTCTTGCTGCGTCACCATGAAGCCCAGAAATTTGCCTACCGCAACTTCGAAGGCGCACTTGCGGGGGTTCAGCCTCACTCGGTACTGGCGCAAGTTGGTGAAGGTTTCCGTAAGGTCGGCAATATGGTCCATGGCATGGGTGCTCTTGGTCAGCATGTCATCCACGTACACCTCCATGTTGCGCCCAATTTGGTCCTCGAAAACCTTGTTCATCAATCTCTGGTAGGTGGCTCCCACATTCTTCAACCTGAATGGCATCACTTTGTAGCAATATATTCCCTTCTCGATGACAAAGGAGGTCGCCTCTTCATCAGCCGGGTTCATCCTGATCTGGTTGTACCCCGAGAATGCGTCCATGAAACTGAGGGTCTCATGGCTGGACGTAGCATCTACTAGCCGGTGAAGTCTACACACATCCTCCAGCTCCCACTAGCCTTGCGGACCATCACGACATTCGCCAGCCAGTCGGGGTAGTGCACCTCGTGAATGTGTCCCACCGCCGTCAATGTTGACCCAATTGATGATTTTGATGATTAACAAAACTATTTGAGTATAACTAATGGAGGCTCTAATGATTTTGATTAAGTGTTTTAGATTATAAGTCTATTGAATGATCAAAATCAGGAGTTAACATCGTGTTCTGGATCGAATCTAATGTCTAGGTAAGATTGCAGACATTAGAGTCGACTCCGAGAATCACAGAGCCGACTCCGGATCTGGCACGGAAGTTAGAGTCGACTCGAGACTGTTAGAGTCGACTCTCACAGAAGAAGCAGAACGTCGATTTTTCTGGCCCCGACCTAGAGTCGACTCCGGGTAAGTTAGAGTCGACTCCAGAAAAGTTTCTTGTCGACCCCAGAAAAGTCAGAGACGACTCCGAAAATAACGTTTTAAAATGTTTCGAGTTAGAGCCGACTCCAGAAAAGTTAGAGTCGACTCCAACCCACCTGGAACGAAAAATCAAATTGCCAGATCAGCTCTAACGGTAATATTTCTATTTTACCTTATTTCTAACGGATATATTTTGCTACAAGGTACACTCCAACGGATAGTTTTCTTCCAAAAATGGTTTGAAAGAAATCTATAAAAGGGAAGACTATTGTTCAAAAAGAGATAAGAGAAAGAGAACAAAAAAGAAAGAAAATCGAAAAAAAAAGAGGAAAGAAATCCCATTTCAAAAATCGAAAAAAGAGAGCCTGAATCTCAAGAGGAAAACCTTCTAGCTCAAATCCACTCCACTCCAAAAAGCTCAAGAGGAATCCAAGGCATTCAAATCAAGTTTTTGTGGATTTCCCAACTTGGAGAAAGAAGTTCAGCTTCTTGCTTTTCAACCCTTCTCAACTGCTTCAACTGTGAAGAATCGGAGCTGAGGCTTGATTCAATCCAGCAAGGAGAAGAAGAAAAGAAGAAAAGAAGAAAAGCTCAAAAGCCAACCATCTACAAATCAGGCTTTTCTAAACTTGTTATTTTATTTGATTATCTGCTCATTAAGGAGCTTTGTAATTGAAAAACATATTTCATTTGTTTGTATCTAGTTCAATCTGGGGGATTGAACTAGTGGAGGTAGTCTTACCTCGGTACAAGCTTGGTTAAGCTTGTGTTAGGGTTTTTGTGCTGGTGAGCCCTTGAAAACCAGCTGGGTTCGTTGTGCGCCCGGAAAACAACAAGTTTGAGTTGTGAGCTTGTAAAACAACTCGGCTGTAATCAGGAATTATAGTGTGGACCCAAGTGAATCTTGGGAGTGGACGTAGGTGTTGGATACACCGAACCACTATAAAATCTTTGTGTTTGCCGTGCTTCATTGACTCTATCTCTATCTCTGTCTTATTCTGCACTTTGTATTTACATTGCTATTGCCTTCATTCATCTTAAGCAAACTATTTTAAAAGGCTAATTTTTTAAAGAACCCAATTCACCCCCCCCTCTTGGGTTGTCATCTGGGCCAACAATTGGTATCAGAGCTAGTGCTCATTAGATTTTGATCACACGATCAAGAGCTAAAGTTCCAAATGGCAACACAAGTTGGATCATTTGCTGAAGGTCATTCTACGAATAGACCTCCACTGTTTAATGGTTCAAATTATTCATATTGGAAAGCTAGAATGAGGATATTCATTCAAGCTTCTGATTATGAGCTATGGGGTGTTATAATTAATGGACCTAGTACACCCACACATGTTATTGATGGCACTATTGTTCCTAAGCCCGAAAGGGACTGGAATGATAATGATAGGAAGATGGCACAGCTTAACGCTAAAGCCATGAATGTTTATATTGCTCCTTAGATGCTAATGAATTTAATAGAATCTCCACTTGTAATTCCGCAAAGGAGATTTGGGATAGATTAGAGGTTACCCATGAGGGTACCAACCAAGTAAAAGAATCTAAAATTAATATTCTTGTTCATAAATATGAATTGTTTAGCATGGAACAATCTGAAACCATTGCATGCATGTACACTAGATTTACAGATATTGTAAATGGTTTGAAAAGTCTTGGTAAGACATATACTAACTCTGAACTTGTTCGAAAAATTCTTAGGTCATTACCAAGATCATGGGAAGCAAAAATGACAGCAATCCAAGAAGCTAAGGACCTCAACACTTTACCCTTAGAGGAGCTTCTAGGATCTCTTATGACCCATGAGCTGACTATGAAGCAGCATGTAGAGGAGGACACAAAGAAGAAGAAAGTGATTGCCCTCAAAGCTGCAAAAGAAGAAGAGAGCAGCAGCGATGATGATGATGATGATGATGAGACTGCTCTCTTAGCAAAAAATTTAAAAGATTCATGAGGAGAAAGAAACCCTTCCACAAGAAGAAATTTGGAGCAAAGTGGGAAGGAGAAAAGGATAAGAACAAGGACAAGGACAAAGAAAAAGAGAAAGACCCCTTGACTTGCTATGAGTGTAATAAACCGGGGCACTTTAGGAATGAATGTCCTAAATTGAAGAAAGCCTACAAAAAGAAAAAGAAGGCTTATGTGGCGACTTGGAGTGACAGCGAGAATCTTCTTCCGAAGAAGAAGAACAAAAGGAAGTCGCAAACGTATGTTTCATGGCGGACGACAACGATGAGGTAAGTTCCGATAACCCTTGCGATGAGTTTGCATTTGATGAACTTTTGATGCTTTTAATGAACTTGTTGGGGATTTCAAGTTTTGAAAAAGAAATACAAGATTTTGAAAAATGAAAATTTAACTTTCATTAAAGAAAAGGAAAATCTTAATAATGAAGTTAAGAAACTTAAATCTGAAAATGAAATTTTGTAAAAGAAAAAGAATAATTTCAAATGAAAATGATAACTAAGGAAAGAGGTTGAAAAATATAAGAACATAGTTGATAAGTTTACCTTAAGCTCAACTAAATTAGACATGTTATTAAATAGTCAAAAAGCAGTTTTTGACAAAGCCGGATTAGGGTATAACACTTTAAGAAAACAAAAATCACTGAAAAATATTTTTGTGTGTGCTGGCCAAAGTAATTTTACATGCTTTAAATGTAATCAAAAGGACATAAATCTTATGAATGTAAAATTCTAAAACCTAATAAAAACTTAAATATTAAAGGAAGAAAATATGGGTTCCGAAAGGAACAATATTTGTTGCTACTAACCATGAAGGACCCAAGAAAGCTTGGGTACCTAAACATAAAGTCTGATTTCATTGCAGGAATGTCTTGTGGCCAAGAGATCAAAGAGAAAGTGGTATCTTGATAGTGGCTGCTCAAGACATATGACGGGTGACAAAGAAGAATTCATCACCCTTGAAGAAAAGAGAGGAGGAGTTGTTACATTTGGCGACAATGGCAAAGGCCAAATCTTGGGGTTTGGTAACATTCAAATAACTCCCTCCACATATATTGAAATGTACTTTATGTTGATGGTTTAAAGCATAACTTAATTAGTATAAGTCAATTATGTGACAAAGGTTTTAAAGTATCTTTTGAATCTTCTTTATGCACTGTAGCTAATCCCATTGATAATAGCATTGTTTTTATTGGAAATAGAAATGGCAATGTATACATGATTGATTTAGACAAATTGTCTACTAATAATCATTGCTTAGTTGCTAATAATGCTAATATGAATGAGATTGGTTGGTTGTGGCATCGAAGATTAGGTCACGCAAGCACACACCTGATTTCAAAACTAATTAGAATGGATTTAGTAAAAGGTCTACCTAAATTAGATTTTGAAAATAACAAAATATGTGATGCATGTCAGTTTGGAAAACAAACAAGAAGTTCTTTTAAATCTAAAAATATTGTTTCAACTTCTAGGCCATTAGAGCTACTTCACATGGACCTTTTTGGACCAACTAGAACCACAAGTCTAGGAGGAAAGAAATATGGTCTTGTGATAGTAGATGATTACTCTAGATTCACTTGGGTAATGTTTTTAGCTCACAAAGATGAGACTTTCTCGATATTCATGAAATTCTTCAAGAAAGTAACAAATGAGAAAAACACTACATAGTGTCTCTAAGAAGTGATCATGGAACTGAATTTGAAAATCACTTATTTGAAAGTTTTTGCAATGAAAATGGTATTAATCATAATTTTTCTGCACCTAGGACCCACAACAAAATGGAGTAGTTGAAAGGAAAAATAGGACTCTAGAAGACATGGCCCGTACCATGCTATGTGAAAGTAAACTCCCGAAATACTTTTGGGCGGAAGCTATTAACACAGCATGTTACATCCTAAATAGAGCCTTAATAAGACCTATTTTAAAGAAAACACCTTATGAATTATGGCATGATAGAAAACCCAACATTAAATATTTTCATGCATTTGGTTGTAAATGTTTTATTCATAATAATGGTAAAAATAACTTAGGTAAATTTGATGCAAAATCTGATGAAGGAATATTCTTAGGTTATTCAACAACTAGTAAAGCATATAGAGTGTTCAATAAAGGAAGCCTAATTGTTGAAGAATCTATTCATGTAATTTTTGATGAATCTTTAACATCAAGTTCCAAAAGGATTGATGATGAGGAAGATACAAACATTCTCGAAAAAATCTTGAAAAACTTAATATTGATGTATCTTCAGATCATGAACAAGAAGTTAAAGATAATGATTCGCCTAATGCTGATGATATTAATACTAATCATAATGATATAGATCTACCAAGAGATTGGAGATACGCTTATAGTCATCCCAAGGAATTGATTATAGGTGATCCATCTCAAGGAATAAGAACTAGATCATCTATGAGAAATATTAGTAATCACCTTGCATTTGTTTCTCAAATTGAACCTAAAACCATTGAAGAAGCTGAAAAAGATAATAATTGGATGTTAGCTATGCAAGAAGAATTAAACCAATTCACTAGAAATAATGTATGGACATTAGTAGAAAGACCTAAAGATCATTCTGTTATAGGATCAAAATGGGTTTTTAGAAATAAACTAGATGAAAATGGCATAGTAATTAGAAACAAAGCTAGATTAGTTGCAAAAGGATATAATCAAGAAGAAGGTATTGATTTTGATGAAACCTTTGCACCTGTAGCTAGATTAGAAGCCATTAGGCTATTACTAGCATTTGCATGTCACATGAACATTAACTTATTTCAAATGGATGTCAAAAGTGCATTTTTAAATGGATTAATAAATGAAGAAGTATATGTAGAACAACCACCAGGTTTTGAAGATCATGAATTTTCAAATCACGTTTTTAAATTGCACAAGCATTATATGGTTTGAAACAAGCACCTAGAGCTTGGTATGATAGACTAAGTAAATTTTTGATTGAAAATGATTTTATAAGAGGAAATGTTGATAAAACATTGTTTTTGAAAAGAAAAGATAAAGATTTACTTGTAGTTCAAATTTATGTTGATGATATTGTATTTGGTGCTACTAACAATCTTCTATGTCAAGAGTTTGCTAAGTTAATGCAGGGAGAATTTGAAATGAGCATGATGGGAGAACTCAATTTCTTCCTTGGACTCCAAATCAAACAAAGCAAAGAGGGAATCTTTATCAACCAAACAAAGTACACAAGAGAAATTCTAAAGAAGTTTGGTATGGAATCAATAAAACCCCTCGGAACACCAATGAGTCCTTCATGCAAGCTGGACAAAGATGAAGAAGGTAAGAAGGTTGATCAAAAATATTATCGAGGTATAATCGGATCCCTACTTTACTTAACTGCAAGTAGACCAGACATAATGTTTGCTGTTTGCTTATGTGCTAGATTTCAGTCTGAACCAAAAGAATCACATTTAATTGCTGTTAAAAGAATACTAAGATACTTAAGTGGAACAAAAAATGTAGGTTTATGGTATTCTAGAGACTCAACATTAAATCTGATTGCTTATTCTGATTCTGATTATGCTGGATGTAAGTTAGATAGAAAAAGCACAAGTGGTGCATGCCAATTTTTAGGAAGTAACTTAATCTCATGGTTTAGCAAAAAGCAAAATTCGGTTGCATTATCTACTGCTGAAGCAGAATATGTTGCAGCTGGAAGTTGCTGTGCTCAAATCCTATGGATTAAGAGACAACTTGAAGACTATGGTATCACACTTGATAAGACACCTATAAGATGTGATAATACAAGTGCAATAAATCTAACTAAAAATCCAATTCAACATTCAAGAACAAAGCATATTGAAATAAGATATCACTTTATAAGAGAACATGTAGCCAATAATGAAATTTGTCTTGATTATGTGAATACTGAAGAACAACTGGCAGATATATTAACAAAACCCTTAAGTGAAGAGAGATTTTGTTATCTTAGAGGAGAATTAGGAGTTTGTGATCCTTTGGAATAGTTTTCTGAAACTCTTAAGGACATCTATCTAGATTTCATAAATTTCTTGAAAAATCTCGATATTTATTAAGGAAATCTATCTAGATATTGATTCATTGTTTCCCCAATTGCTAAGGAACATTTATCTAGAATTTGATGATTAATTTGAATAGTTTCAGATCCTTGAAACTTGATTTTTTTCTCTGAAATTGTTAGAGTCGACTCTGACAGTTTGTGGAGTCGACACCTCTGTTTTTGATGTTCTGTCTAAGCAATTAGAGCCGACTCTGGCTTTTGTAGAGCCGACTCTAATTCGAGCGCTGACAGATTTTCTGGTTCGGAGCCGACACCCAGTTTTCGGGAGTCGACTCTAAGTCGAGCTAGGTTAAAAATAAAAAGGCGGAGTCGACCCCAAATCATTCCATCCGTCTCCTAAAACCTCTCCAAAAAGCTCCAAAGCCTTTCCAACTTCCCAATCTACTCAAAGCCTTTGATTAATCTTTCCAATCTTCTCAATGGCACCTAAGAGGCGCGGTTTCATCGGTGGAGCGTCCGTTCCCACAAGGCGACGCACTATTCGGAGGCAACCCTCGCCATCCTCCTCTTCGGCCACTCAAGAAGACTCTCCTCCTTCACCCTCTTCATCCAAAGTTGATCATTTAGCTGGTAAGACCATTACAACTGGAAGAAAGGTGAATTTTGATTTCTTTGAATCGGAAGGCTTCACTATAGGAAGAAGTTTGAAAGAAATGGGGTGGGAAAAGATCTGTTCATTAGATATCCCCACATATCCAGCCTTAGTGAGAGAGTTTTACAATGGTTTAAGTAGAGGAGAAGGTGGATTAATCAGTATAGTAAGAGGAACAAGAGTTACAATAACCACTGAGATACTTGGAAATTTATTGGAAATGCCCATAATCGGTATAATGGAATATCAACATGATGATAGAAGTGGAGCATTGACAAGAATGTTAGGGAGAGATGTAACCGAGTTTGAGGAAATCCTTGCAAATCAATTAAATCTGGAACTCAGGTTACTACATAACATTTGTGGAAGAATCTTATTTCCGAAAATTGGTAGATTTGAGTATGTCTCGGAGCGAGACGTTCTTTTGATGGATTGCATAATTACTGGGAGGCCAGTCAACTTAGCTGGCATGATGATTGGATATATGGCAGAGGCGGCTACAAAGAAAAGATCTACACTGCCATATGGTATGATTTTGACATTAATCTTTAGAGCCAAGGTGTGCTTATTATGGAGAATGAACCCCTAAGAAAATTGAGACACACTGACTATTATAGTATCTCTACTATTCATCGGATGGGCTTCAAGAAGTTGAATGGTGTATGGATGAAAGGAGGAAGAGAGGAAAGAGCAGAAAGAGATAGAGCAGAAGAGACCAGAGTAGAAGACATCCCTGGACCATCCACTGGGGACCATCAGTCCCTGATCCATCTATTGCGGGACCATCTTCAGCTGGACCTTCAGAGGCCGGACCTAGTACCATTCCCTCTCCTCCACATCAGTCTATAGCTACTTCTGGGAGATTCTCTGATGAACAGATTGGTCAGTTGAGAGCTTTGCTTGCTGAGTATGATAGTCAGAGATCTCATGAAATTACTCAATTAAAAGAAGACTTTAATCAGTTGAAAGAAGAACTTAATTCGAGACTGGACATGATCTCCTTTACCTTAAGCAATTCTGTTGAATCCTTTGGTGCTGAACTTCACAAAATCTTTGAAAGGATGGAAGGTATTGCTGATGGGTCGGGATCTTATGTTCATGCAACGGGTCAACTGAAGAAGGACATTGACCTTGCAGTCTCACAAATTGAAGCTTGCCTTGAAAATTTTAAGAAATCCCAAAAAGATGATGTAATGGAAATCATAGGTCATTTGAAGAAAATTATATTCAAACACATCTGACCTTGATTTTGATTTTGATAGTTTGTATTTAGGATTTTTTTTGAATATCTAATGTATTTCATTTTGGAATGTACATGAATCAACTAATGTAATGGTTCTTACTTATGAAATGCAATTTTACATTTTTAAATATTGACTGCTTGAATCCCTATGTCTTATTAACTTTCTTTATCTAATACTCTCCTTATTGCTGATAACAAAAAAGGGGGAGAGATGGTTGAATATGCAAAGAAAGAAAGATTGATTCTGGTTGAATATAAATATGCAAAGAAGAAAGACTTGAAAATTTTAATGAGAGATGGTTGAATATGCATAGAGAAAGGGGGAGAAATAATTGTTTATCAAAATGAGCAAAGGAAGAAAGACTTAAAATTTTAATGAGAGATGGTTGAATATGCATAGAGAAAGGGGGAGAAATAATTATCAAAATGACTTGAACTTTAGTTAAAATTCGATGCTTAAATAGGGGTAGCTATTCAATGCAGGGGGAGCTTAACAAAAAGCTCAATTGTAATTTTCTGCACATTTAGATTAAATATTCGTAATTGATGGATTATATTGAACTCATGCACAGTTTTAAAAGTTTACTTTGAATATTGGCATCAAATCCTTCATTAAAAATGTTTTAAATTTCAAAATGACTATAATCTTTAGTTCGAATGAATTTTTGAATGCATATACTCAAAGTTTTTGTTATCATCAAAAAGGGGGAGATTGTTGACCCAATTGATGATTTTGATGATTAACAAAACTATTTGAGTATAACTAATGGAGGCTCTAATGATTTTGATTAAGTGTTTCAGATTATAAGTCTATTGAATGATCAAAATCAGGAGTTAACATCGTGTTCTGGATCGAATCTAATGTCTAGGTAAGATTGCAGACATTAGAGTCGACTCCGAGAATCACAGAGCCGACTCCGGATCTGGCACGGAAGATTAGAGTCGACTCCGAGACTGTTAGAGTCGACTCTCACAGAAGAAGCAGAACGTTGATTTTTCTGGCCCGACCTAGAGTCGACTCCGGGTAAGTTAGAGTCGACTCCAGAAAAGTTTCTTGTCGACCCCAGAAAAGTCAGAGACGACTCTGGAAATAACGTTTTAAAATGTTTCGAATTAGAGCCGACTCCAGAAAAGTTAGAGTCGACTCCAACCCACCTGGAACGAAAAATCAAATTGCCAGATCAGCTCTAACGGTAATATTTCTATTTTACCTTATTTCTAACGGATATATTTTGCTATAAGGTACACTCCAACGGATAGTTTTCTTCAAAAATGGTTTGAAAGAAATCTATAAAAAGGGAAGACTATTGTTCAAAAAAGAGATAAGAGAAAGAAACGAAAAGAAAGAAAATCAAAAAACAAAGAGGAAAGAAATCCCATTTCAAAAATCTGAAAAAAGAGAGCCTGAATCTCAAGAGGAAAACCTTCTAGCTCAAATCCACTCCACTCCAAAAAGCTCAAGAGGAATCCAAGGCATTCAAATCAAGTTTTTGTGGATTTCCCAACTTGGAGAAAGAAGTTCAGCTTCTTGCTTTTCAACCCTTCTCAACTGCTTCAACTGTGAAGAATCGGAGCTGAGGCTTGATTCAATCCAGCAAGGAGAAGAAGAAGAGGAAAAGAAGAAAAGCTCAAAAGCCAACCATCTACAAATCAGGCTTTTCTAAACTTGTTATTTTATTTGATAATCTGCTCATTAAGGAGCTTTGTAATTGAAAAACATATTTCATTTGTTGTATCTAGTTCAATCTGGGGGATTGAACTAGTGGAGGTAGTCTTACCTCGGTTCAAGCTTGGTTAAGCTTGTGTTAGGGTTTTTGTGCTGGTGAGCCCTTGAAAACCAGCTGGGTTCGTTGTGCGCCCGGGAAAACAACAAGTTTGAGTTGTGAGCTTGTAAAACAACTCGGCTGTAATCAGGTTGATTATAGTGTGGACCCAAGTGAATCTTGGGAGTGGACGTAGGTGTTGGATACACCGAACCACTATAAACTCTTTGTGTTTGCCGTGCTTACATTGACTCTATCTCTATCACTGTCTTATTTCTGCACTTTGTATTTACTTGCTATTGCCTTCATTCATCTTAAGCAAACTATTTTAAAAGGCTAATTTTTTAAAAGAACCCAATTCACCCCCCCTCTTGGGTTGTCATCTGGGCCAACAGTCAACTTGCGCACCTCTTCGTCTATGGCCTTTTGTCTGTCTGAAGCAAAGCTCCTTTTCTTCTGCCGAACTGGTCGGCACTCCGGCTTAATGTTGAGCTGGTGTGTAATCACCTCCTTCGGAATGCCCGGCATGTCGGATGCTGACCAGGCGAAGATATCAGCATTGGCTCGCAGGAAAGCAAGGAGCTAGCTGCGAGCCTCCTCAGGAAGCAGAGCCCCAACTTGGATAGTCCGCTCCGGGTCTTCTCCCAGGGGAAAGGCTAACAGGTGCTCGGCCGGTTTTTCCCTCCTTGCTGAGTCCCGGGGGTCTAGTGCTTCTGGTGCAGGTGTGGGCATCACCCCTTGAGGGCTAGGGGCCATGTGGCAGCACAATGGCGGTGGGTTCTACTCCCCGCGCATCTCCCCGACCCCTTCGCTGGTTGGGAATCTCATGAGGAGTCTCTTGATGGAAATGACAGCGTCCAAAAGATTAAGCCCAGGCCTTCCGAGGATAGCGTTATAGGCGAGGGGCACCCGAACCACCAGGAAGTTCATGAAGACTGTACTTTGGTGTGGGGTCGTGCCAGCCATGACAGGAAGAGTGATCTCCCCCTCGACCTTCATAGAATCTCCGATGAACCCCATCAGAGGAGTGGTAACAGGCCGAAGCAGGTCGGGTAACAGGTTCATGCGAACAAAGGCATCATAGTTCAACACATCCACTGAGCTCCCACTATCAACCAGAATTCTTTTTACAGGGTGCTTAACTATCGTTATGGACACGACGACGCTATTATCATTTTTATTAACTACCTCCTCTAAGTCCCTTTTGGAAAAAGGGATTACAAAGTTTAATTCTCCCTCCCCCCTTGGCCTCTTGAGTGGGCCGCCTGCCCCCCAGGAAATCATCACCATCGTCTTCTCGGTCGGAGCATTGTCAATCATCGGTGGCGGAGGCGCTGATGGGCCAGGAGCTCCCGGGTTGTTCCTCTGGATGAACTTCCCTAGATGGCCACGCTGATAAGGTCCTCTATCACCTTCTTCAGCTGGCAACAGTCGTCGGTGTCATAGCCATGATCCCGGTGGTAGTGGCAATAAAGGTTCTTGTTGCGGGGGATCTTTGGGTTCATTGGAGGAGGGCGCTAAAGATAGGGCTCGCCCTCGATCTCGAGTAGGATGTGCGATACCGGGGCGAGCAGAGGAGTGTATGGACCGTCTCTCGATGCAGGAGCTCGGGGACGGTTGTCTGGTCGGCGAGGAGGCTCGGGCCTTCTAGGCCGGACTTCAATAGGCTCTGGACAAGCCGGCTTCTTGGTGGTGCTCCCGCTGGCCTCGCGCTGGGAGGAGTCAGTTTCGTCGGCGCGGATGTACTTCTGGGCCCGACTCAAAAGCTCTGCGTAGGAGCCGGGCGGCTTCTTATCGAGGGAGTATGCGAAGCGAAAGGGATGGAGCCCTCGCTTCAAGGCCAGGATGACCACCGAATCCTCGAGGTTGTAGACTTCCAGGGCGGCCTCCTTAAACCGGATGACGTAGTCCCACAGAGACTCACCACTCTTTTGCTGACTGAGAAGAGACTATCTACCACCCTTGGAATCTTCCGATAGGCATCAAAATGGGCGAGGAAGGCTCTCTCCAACTGGCGAAAGGAGTCGATACTCCGTGGTGGCAGGCGGGAGTACCAAGCTCGAGCAGGTTTCTTCAGAGTGGCGGGGAAGGCGATGCACAGGAGCGAATCGGTTGCCCCTGGACCTGCATGAGGACCTTGTAACTTTCCAAATGGTCCAGGGGTCCGTGGTCCCGTCATACGGGTCCAGCTGAGGAAGGCGGAACCGGGTTGAGATCGGTTCCTCCATAATCTGTGGGACAACGATGGCCGGTTGTCGTAGTCCGCCTCTGGTGGATTGGTCATCCGGTGGCTATGCTCCTCCAGCCGCTGATTGTACTCGTCGAGCCGACGCTCAGCTCGGTGGGCTATTCTACCATCAAAGGACCCCGCCCTCGAGGAATCTGAGGAGGGGGAAGAGCGACGGCAATGCTGACGAAGGCGCTCCGCTTCCT
Organism: Calamus simplicifolius; assembly: GCA_900491605.1. Classification (NCBI taxonomy): domain Eukaryota; kingdom Viridiplantae; phylum Streptophyta; class Magnoliopsida; order Arecales; family Arecaceae; genus Calamus; species Calamus simplicifolius. The sequence continues at coordinate 464,522 of UESW01004456.1, forward strand.
TCCCATGTCGCCACTTGGGAGATGCATTAGCACGACGAGAGGGCGACCGGGACCTCTTGGAGGCTTCGCGATGATGTGGCTTGGGCGAAGCGCGGTGGTGGCGAGCTTCTCGGGCAGGGGACCTCTCCCGGAAAGAGTGCTGGCTGGGTTGGATGACTCCTGGCACTGAAGGGAGGGACCTCGGCTGCTGCGCAACCACCGCTTGGTGCTGTAGGCCTTGGACCACCGTTGCCAAAGATTGGACTTGCGTGGCGAGAGCAGCAAGCCAATCTTCTTGAAGCTATTGCGGTGAAGGTGCAGGAACGTCAGCTAGGGGAGCTGAGGGGACAACCGCCAGCGGATCAACCCCTTGACGCTGCCCCCCAGGACGACTGGTGGAGACCTCTCGCGCACGTGTCGTCACCATCGCTTGAGAGCTCAGGGAAAGAGAGGTCGTCGCTGACAGATTCGAAGCTTTTCTCTTCTTTCCCCCTACCTGGCGCGCCAATCTGTTGGCGCCGAGTCACCTTCCTTGAACATCGGGGAAACGGAGGTCTTCCTCATCGAGCTCCTGCAAGATAAGTCCCCAGAGACCGGATGCTCTGGTGGGGACCCTCCGACGCTCAAGTCAGTCACTCGGGAACAAACAAGAATTAGCTAGCAGAAGAAAGCTAAGGTGTTAGGGTTCAGGATCCTTTCCTCATTGTAAATGTGAGCTTTTATACCTGTTCAAAAATCTCCCTCCCTCCATGCTTCCAGAAGGTTACCGATTTTTATGATGTCCCTATCGGATAACGGACGAAAAGGAAGGGCTAACAATGACATGTCGTATCGTTACCGTGCGTCAGAGGGGTCCTGCTTGATTTGCCACTCGCTGAACGTTTACAAGTGTCGGACGGCTGCGACTGCATCAGGTACGCGCCGTTAAGAGGTATGGCCGCATGCAGCCACAGGTGAGCAGTGAGTCGTACGTCGTAACGGGATATGGCCATACGTAGTCGCAGGCAAGTAGTGGTTTGCACGCCGTAACGGGGTATGGCCGCGTACTGTTATAGACGTGTGGTGGACCATACGCCTTAATGAGGCATGGCGACGCACTGTAGCAGGCGAGCAGTGGGCCGCATGGGCATGCCAGGTGGCTCGCAGCTATAAGCTGGCCTCAAAGGTTAGCCTCGGAGGTGGGCCTCGGAGCTTGGCTTTGGAGGTGGGCCTCGGAGGTTGGCCTCGGAGATGGGCATCGGAGGTTGGAGTGGGATGCCGTTAGTCTCCTTTACCGTTAACCCTGATGGCGCTGGATCAGCCATATCAGGGATAAGGGGGGATATCCCCCAAATATCTTTCTTTATCCCCAAAAGCTATAACTAGGGGGATAGTTCCAAAAAAGTTTAACAAGAAGGGATAACCTATGTTTAACCATGGGTTATCTCCTGAACTTATTCCATATGAACCTCAGGAATAACTAGAGTTATCCTTTGATGGCAAAGCTGTTATTTTAAAAAGGTAGTTATCCCTTGAGCTATTCCCTGGATAAATGCTATCCTGTACACTTATCCAAGAATAACTTTTTATGAATCAAACACTATAAAATTTTAAAGGACCTATCCTGACGCTTCACCATCTGGGAGTGGGGCTTTTAGAATTTCAAAGGACTTATCCTAGTACTTGACTACCTGCTATAACTACAAAGAATAAATCTAAAAAAAAGTTAACCAGAAAGGATAACCATATTTAACCATGGGTTATCCCCTGAACTTATTCCCTAGGGAATGAAGGAATACTATTTTTTTTTTGAACTTATCCTTTGAGGGCAAAACTATTATTATAAAAAGCTGGTTGTTCCCTCGGTTATTCTGTGGATAAACTCTATCATGTATACTTATTCAGTGATAGCTATTTTTCTATCAAATATTACCTAAAAGCCCTACCCCAGATGGTCAGGTACAGGATAAGTCTTTTGAAATTGTAATGCTTTCGACTTGTTTTATGGCATGTCTTCGATCGCGCCAGTTAGCTATTGCACGTGTGCAGGGGAATACTCGTTTGTAATTATTGGTGCCACCAAAGAGGCAAATAAGGACCACGGTGAAACTCATTTTGAGTGATTAGGTTAGCACCCGAGTTAAACAAATACAAATTATTCTCCTGATTTGGCTCCTAAAGTTAATACTTGTCTCTTAGAATTTGCAGAACTAGCGGCCGACCTCTTTCGTGAATTGTGGAATTTGTGCACTATGGTTGTCCATTAGGACAAAAAACTAGTTGTGACTCACGAAGGACCATTGTTGTAGAACCATTTGATTCGTAGCAGTGGTCCTTTGGAATTGAAAATAGAATTATCAATTTTAATTCCCAAGTATTTTTACAGTATTACAAATTGAATCCAATTCTTAACTAGAATTATGTATGAGAGAGATTTAAAATTCAGTTTCTTTGGCCAATATAACAAATCTATTCCCTCCCTCCCCTCTCCCCTCTCTTCTCAGTCTAAACTGATCCTCACTCCCTTCTCACTTGATGCCCTCCCCTTTCTTCTCACCTAATTCCCTTCTTTCAAAACTCTACGGCCATGATCTCGTTTTTAATTTCAATAAAATTTAATTTAATTTCATTTTTAATGTCAAATGGATCATAATTCCTATTCGGCTAGTTAGACCTCGGCTTCATGCTACATCATTTTTAAAGATGCTAATTTCTTCATAATTTTTTCACGACTGGCTAGCAAGACACATTTGAAATTGATCAAAATTTTCAATGAAATCTTCATTTACGACAAAACAAATGGCCCTTATGAACATCATTGGCATTCAGTTGATGAGCGTAATGGAAATAAACACGGTATTAAAAATTACCCATCAAATTTAAGCACTTCAAAAATAATGAAATGCATCTCTTTGGAAGTATTTCTTATCAAGAAAGAGATTGGCATCAGGTGATGCCCCTTTGTCATAGAGGTGGCAGCAAAATTGGTCACTTTCCTCGATCCCCTATTTAGTTTGTCAAAGGCCACAAGGGGTCAACAAGATCTTAATTCACAAATTAAACTATGAAAAAGATTTGCTTTCGATATAGTAAATACGTATTAATCATGCAAATTGATTATTGGACCTCAACACATACGATAACATGCATGCATAATCAGCGCTTGCTGTATTAGAGGGCAAAACTTTTTCCCAAACTACATACCTCCTGGAATAACTCATGTGGTCAAGAAGAGCCAACTCTTTACGGCAAATAAACTTTAACAAGGCCTGAAAAAGAAAATTGTGATGCCCGTGAACCATTAATTCTTCCAACGGTCCCCTTCATCCCGTGACGTGTTCGTTTGGCAGAACACCACTTTTGGTGCGGTGCTTCCATAGACAAAAGCTTCATTGCGGCCAAGACAAGGTTAGCACGCAACCAACTTTGCTGACTTTCACTCCAGGACCAGCTTTTTGGTTGGCAAACAAAATCCCACTAACAAGAATCCAATTTTGAAGCTGGCAATTCCCACCTTTCGACTCATTACAACCATCATCTAATTCATCACAACTTCTACTTTCCATAAACACTGCAGCAAAGATTTCTTCTAACGCCACCATGTCGCATTTTCTCTGCATTCATTGCAAGGCGCAAATAAACAAATCAAATAAGTCAACCAGTATGCCAGATATACTTGACATGCAGTCACCAGCAAATCAGAAAGAGCTGAAAAATGTCAAAGAATATGAATATTTAACACCAAAGTTTCTCTTTAGTTCACTGACAAATCTTGCACTGGTGGGTTCATTGTTTACACTTAGAATAGATAGACGGCATGGATGAAGTTCAAAGTCGAAACCGCCTGTACAGATGCTGTAAATTGAATGATTTGAATGATCGTTGTGATTCGGTCAAAAGAAAAGAAAGTGCACCGTTGCCAACACACAATTCAAAAAGGCACAACAATTCAATATGATAAGTAATTTAGACATCTTACAACAGACATTTGTACGTGGAAGTCTGTTGGCTCCAACATTGATACGCTGCCTGCTATGATTGCGTTGTATATGCGAAGGGCAGCACAAAAGAAGATGTTATATTAAAAAATAGAAAAAAAAAACAGGCTTAATTAGCAGCTCTACAAAAAAAAAGGCAATTTGCTCGCATGGTAGCATCTTTATATCATTGCCCAGAAGCAGGTAAAAGTCCTGGGTGATAACACTGCATTCATCACTTATAGACCGAAAAATGTTGAAGATTAGAGTCATCAGAGTTGTGGATATGCTCCCTCACTAGTGTTTTTCCGAAGGGCATTCACAATGTTTCTGCAATTCCATATATCTCCTCGTGTCAAAATTATGCCTCTGCGACAATTTTCTCTGTCTGGATAAAAAAAGCCTCATCATCAGATCTTGATATGTTGGATCCCTTGATGTAAAAAGGAAGTAGGCATATCCAATAATTATGCCAGCTGTGGTGGTGAAAAATGCTATTGGCTCCATGACATCCCATGAGAAATCCCAGAATGTTAGACGAAAGAAGAGACCACCCTGAACAACAAAGACCCCTAACCCTAACCACAGAATGCGGCGAACCTGCTTGTGAGCAAGCATATCAATTTCTTCCTTTTTTCTCTGCAGTTGCTTCAGCTCTTCTATCCTTGGATCATTCTCTGGCGTCAGCAGGAGAGGAACAGCTCTTCTAATGAGATCCACAACCTAATAGAATAGGCAAATAGATCACATCATAAGCCTCTATCCTTTCAAAATCTACCCTGGAACACTAAATAAAATGCAAACATAACTATCGAGCAAGAAAACTCAAATAATCAACCTTTTGTTTTTAACATTAAAACGCCCCGAAAATAGAAGTAGCAATGGTTCATTCAGTTTCACAAATTTAAAATTTCTCAGAACCTTGATAAAACTAAAAAAACACCCCAGCTACATGCCCAGCTGCCAAACCTAATCGTCGCTCATTGCTCACCATAATCGTGAAGAATAGAAAGCACTTCAAAAATTTCACTACTATTCAAACACCACAACAAAAATAAAAATAGTAAGCATGGAAAATATTTTAACGCTGAACATTAACAATCAACGTTGCATTTCAAAGTTGTGTGAACAGTTCTTTGCGACATCATTGAAGCTAACTATAATTTGAAAAAAAAGGTTTTGGTGTGAGAACTTTAATATTTTTAACAAAACAGAAACTGGGTGATTAATGCATTAAAATTTGGGAATCTATCATGACAATTCAATGGAATCAAAAAATAAGAACGATAGTAGAGTATTCATAAGAATCTTTAAATATCAAACTTCTATAAAATTCACATGGCATATCCATTACTTGTATGTTCAATTCAATAGGATATATACATTCAAATGAAAAACAAAAATTCTACAAAGGGTTTTGCATCTTTTCAGGTTTCAAAGTATCCAGGAAATAATATGACTGCAATTCCAATGGAAATTGAAAACTCTAAAATGAAAAGGGAACAAGAATAGATGAAATATTTGTTTTTCTTCCATTCAAGCCTATATTAGGCAAGAAGATGACTAACTGGAAGCCAAAGATAAACATGGGAAGTGAGATAAGCTCAAAGATGGAAAGCCAAAAGTTCTGACAATTTTTTATGCATCATTTGAACAATGAAGACTGAGAATGACCAATTCAATCATCTAAATTTTCACGAGAAGAAAAACAAGGCCTGAATTGCACTTTTGTGAAAATCCATGGATATTCTCCTCAATCTGATGCCATAATTCCAGATACAACTGAAGCTCATGAAGCTAACAAGTAAATACTGAAAATATCATTTCCTCAGAAAGCCCTCATGGCAATTATTTCTTCCAAACCTTAATCTTCATTTCTGGAAAATCCAAGCCTCCTTAGAAGTGAAAAAGTAGGATCTTTTCTATCTGTTCCTTAATTATTTGGGATAGCATAGCATCTTTGTAGCAAGCACAGGCATGGCATTAGGCTCATCATCCCCCTCCTCTGATATCGTATGTCAGAGACAACGAAGTAACATCCATTCTAATACATACCTAAGAGCCTGTTTGGATACCCACTCGTCATTCTGCTGGATAAATCAAACCGGATGAGAGGTGAGAGTCTGTTGACAAAAGGTGGCAGTGGAAGGGAGAAATTGGAAGGATTCAGAAGGAGAATGAATCCTACAATACCAAGGTATCCAAAATATCAAACATTACCCAATCAGATTGATCTTGCTATTCCACATGTCTCCTTGTTTACCTAGTTCTTGCCCCCAGACTCATCATCTCAACCGATCTCTACTCTTTCTGAAATTATCCTTGGATTTGGGGGATTTGTGCATCCTCTATTGCAAATCCAAAGTGGCCTAGAAAGAATTCAAGAACCAACACCTCCAATAACCCAATCCAGAGGGGCCGACAGGAACCAAACCCCAAACAATAACCGACCCTAGGAAACTTCCATTTCATTTTTTTAAGCAATGGAACACCAAAACCCACAATAAGATGGACCAATCGGCAAGCAAAGAAGGGCATATCTGTCAAGCAGAACCCATCAATCCATCGGCTTCGTTTTCCCTCGCTTAGCGACAGAATGCCATCTTGTTCTTCTGACAGGTGGAGAAAAACCAAGATTTAATACGATCTAATTAACACCTACAAGTCGAAGAAGAAACGCACCTCCAACCTTCCCTTAAATTCTTGAAATCAGATGAATAGTTAATTCAAATATATCCATGGCTAACTACCCAAATTCCAATCACAATACAAACATCTAAAAGCCAAAACGAGGAATGGATGGAATTTTGGATTCGCCATTCGGAGATCGAATCATAAGAGTAAAAGTCCATGTCAAATATTTTCAGCACTCCACAGAGCAAAAACGAGAACTCCAGATCAGAGAGACAGAGAGTTCAATCACCTTATCCGGGTGGAGATAGACCTTGTCCCTAAAGAGGAGGATGATGCCAGCCTCGTCGAGGACCCGGGCGAAGGCCGCCGCCTCCTCCCGCGTCCGCGCCACCCCGCATCCTCGCACGCCTCGAGGAGCTGTGGATACCCGATCACGTCCTCCCCATCCCTCTCCAGCTTCCGTTTGAGCGCCTCCACATTCGCCAGCCGCATCAGCCGCTTCGCCTCCGCGAGAGTTATCGCGTCCGGGGGAGCGTTGGCGCCGCCGGAGCTGGTGCGGTCAGTGGGAGCAGCGGACGCGGAGGAGGAGGAGGGGGAGGAGGAGGAGGAGGAGGAGGAGAGGTGGAGCCAGGGACAGCGGTTCGGGTGCTCCGCCCACCGCAACCCGGTGGCCTTCACCGTCCCGCGTAGCGTCCGGAAGAGGAAGCAAGGCGACGAGAATCGCCACATTGTCGGAGAGAGTGACGATAACGCCTGGAACGGAAGGGAAAGGTCTGGGTTAAGATTTTGGGATCTTTAAGTACAGGGGCCCACATGATTTCGAAGGCTTGGCGAGGGTTTGCCGGGGCCAAGCCTCCGCATAAGTGGCGCTTCAATTTTGTTAAATAGTTTACTGTGAACTTTTAAAAAATATTCAATAATGCTTGGAAATCGAAATCAATTATTTCGGATCAATCATGCATTATTTTAAAACATCAACTTAATGTAATTAATTCCAGACATGTTGGGTCTACCGCGACACACATAAAGGTAAGATAGACATCATGAGTGAATCCTTTGCATGGTTGGAAGCCATATCAAAAGTATAATTAAATATTTTGAAATATATTATATATTAAGCTTTTTGAATATAAACCTATGAAATAACAAGCCAGATATTAGGGAAAAAAAGTGGACTTGATCCATCATCATCTTTAAGTCTTTATTTATTTTTAAAAATAGTTCTCTCTCTTTTTCTTGAAGCAACAAGCCTTTGTGACGCAGCAGCAAGCCTTTGTGACGCAGCCCTCACTTGTTTTTTTTCTTTTTCTTTTTTTTTTTTTTCTTTTTATTGTTTTTTTATATTTAAATTATAAAAGCAATCATATTAAAATCGTATCATCTCTGACAAGGAAGCGTCACGGCGTCGATTCTTGTCATCAAACTTGCAAATAATGCATCATTAGACGGATTAAAATATGTCATTTGGACCAAAGCAAACCGTATGCGTGAGGGTAATTGGTCGAGGATGACCCAGCGGTCCGGAAGGGTTTCCAACGTGCCGTTCTCGTTGGGCCGTTACGGTCACAACGAACGGTGGCAACGGACCAAATCCAAGCCACATAATCTCCTTCGTTAGCGGAGTTTGGGTGGTCCTCAAGACGGAACTCGTCTCCATCTCCTTTGTTTTTTTCAAATAACCGACCGCTCAGCGCCTGGATTGAAGGTAGTGCTTTATTATTATTATTCCGTTTTTTATGAAGAATAAGCGAGTTTAATTATTTTAAGATGGGAATCTGTATAAAACTCGTGGAATATGGAGGTATGCATGAATATATAATGATATTAGAGTCAACGAAATTATAAAAAATTAAGATTTGAGAATGTCTTCAGTTGCTGATCAAGCCAAACAACCCACAAGATGAAGGGACCATGAACCCAATGTCGCACGGTTTAGCGCATTCCAATCCTTTGGCATTGGGCTCATCTCGGCCTCTGACCCATCTCAACCTCTACGTCGGTCGCGGCTCTCGTCTTGGCCTTGGCGTTGGCCACGGCGTCGGCCATGGACCATTTTGGCCTCTACGTCGACCGCGGCCCATCTCGGCCTCCGCGTCGGCCACGGCCCATATCGGTCTTGGTGTCGGCCTTTGAGTCGGCCACGGCCCATTTCGCCCTCGGCGTCGGCCTCGGTGTCGGCCTCGACGTCGGGCCTCGGCGACGGCCATCCTCGGCCAAGCTTCGTGGCCCACTTCCCCCAAGAGTGGCGGATTACTCCGCCACGAACATGCCCGACGACATGTGCAACGAACGTGCCTCCCCCTGACGCCACTAACGATGGGTTTGGCCACGTCCAGCCCCACTACCCGTCCTTTGCGGCACATCGAAGACCGGAAACCAACAATCATCCAAAAAGGATTTAACTGTTACGAACAAAGGGAAAGAGGGATCCCCCGAACATGTATATAAAGCCCTCAGCCCTCGAGGTAGGGGACTCAAGCTCTACATGATCATTCAAATCCCTGTTCTCCAAATCACTAACTTGAGCATCGGAGGGTCCCCGTCGGAACCACCGGTCCGGAGCTTTTCTTGCAGGTTCCCGATCGAAGGAGACAACTTGGCCATTCTCTCGAAGGCCTGAGAGGCTTGCATATCACCCGACGCATATCAAAGTGATTTGGTGGCAACAGATTGGCGCGCCAGGTAGGGGGTGGCGGAGCGAAGTGCGTGGAGAATAGAGTAACAGATGCGAACCAGAAGAAATGGTGGTAACCCGTGCTCAAGAGGCTTCTACTAGCTTAGCTGGGGAGCGGCAGGAGAGGGCCGAGCAGCCGGAGGCCCTCCCGCCAGTTCATCCTTCGCCCCCACACCAAGGTGATAGGGTCACCGCCCTCGTTCAAGAGGTGCAGTCCCCTGCTACGGTGATTTGTGAACTTCAACAACAATCGGCGGCCGCTCCGTCTCTTCCGCAACCCCAGTCTTTGGAAGAGGTTGCGGCACAACCTAGTCAGTAGTCCGCCCGTGGGCGACACCCACGGCGGGAGGCTCACCGCCGATGGGACGCCCTTGTGGGGAGGAAACCATCCGATAGCCCCTCACCCCGGCGATCCTGGGACAAGGCCCCAGGGAAGGATGTTGCCTATCGACGCCATCACTCTCCTGGTCTTCTCTCTGCATCATCAGGGGAAGAGTCTATTGGCGAGAAGATCCACCTCCGCGCGGAGAAGCGACTGAAGGAGCACTACTGACGTTTGGAGGAGCTCAGCCGATGGCTGACAAATCAATCAGAGGCAAAGTATGACCGCCGCCCTCCGCTGACTAGGCGAATCATGGAAGAACCCATCCCTTCCCGATTCCGCCTTTCTCAGCTAGATCCCTATGACGGCACTACTGACCCGTGGACCATATGGAAAGTTATAAGGTGCATATGCAGGTCCAGGGGGCATCCGATGTTATTTTATGCATAGCCTTCCCAGCCACTCTACGAAAGGCTACGAGGGCTTGGTACTCCCGTTTACCTCCCCGCAATATCAGTTCATTTCGGCAGTTGGAGAAAGCTTTTCTCGCCCACTTTGACACGAGCCGACGGATCCCTCGGGTGGCTGACAGCCTCTTCACCATCCGACAGAAGAGCGGAGAGACTCTTCGAGACTTTGTCGCCTGCTTCAAAGAGGTGGCAATGGAGGTTTATCATCTCGACGACTCGGTGACCACTTTGGCTTTGAAGCGTGGGCTCCGCCCTTCCCTCTTCGTATACTCGTTGGACAAGAAGCCCCCGAGTTCATATGCAGAGTTGCTGAGTCGAGCTTAGAAATACATCCATGCTGATGAGACCGACTCCTTTCGGCAGGAAACTGATGAGGGCCCCAGCAAAAAGCAAGCCCGATCGGAGTCTGGTGGATCTCATGCAAAAAAGCCCGAGCCGCCTCGTCGATCAGACAATCGGCCATGGACTTTCGCCCCTGTAGGTGAGCGTTACACCCCTCTATTAGCCCCGATTTCTCATATCCTTATAGAAATAGAAGGCGAATCCTATCTCAAGCGCCCTGCACCCCTGAAGCCTGGAGTTCCCTGCAACAAAAATCTATATTGCCGTTTCCACCGAGATCATGGCCACGACACGGAAAACTGCCGACAACTAAAGAAGGCCATAGAGGAACTCATTCAGCAAGGCCATCTCGGTCAGTTTGTCCGGAGAGGGAATCCAACAGCACCGGGCCCTTCGGCACCACCGGCCCAGTAAGCCAGCATCGACAACACTCCGACCGAGAAGACCATGGCGATGATCTCCTGAGGAGCGGGTGGTACTTCAAAAAGACCTCGAGAGGGTGAGAGAGATAATCCTATAATCCCTTTTTTCGAAAAGGACTTGGAGGGGATAAATAACCCAAATGATGAAAGCGTCGTCGTGTCTATGACGATTGCTAAACATCCTATAAAAAGAATATTAGTTGGTAGTGAAAGCTCAGCTGATATTTTGACGTATGATGTGTTTGTCTGTATGAACTTGCTTTCGGAGTCCCTTCGACCAGTGATGACGCCTCTCGTGGGCTTCACCGAAGACTCGGTAAGAGTTGAGGGAGGATTACCCTTCCCGTCACAGCCGGGACTTCACCCCTCCAGAGCATGATCTTCATGAAGTTCCTGGTGGTAAGAGTTCCTCTGGCATACAACGTCATTCTCGGGAGGCCAGGCCTGAATCTGTTGGATGCCATTATTTCGACGAAGAGGTTACTTGTGCGATTTCCTACCCATCACGGATCGGGGAGATGCGAGGGGAAAGGAGCCCGATGCCCCTCTGCTACCACACGGCCCTTAGTCCTCAATCGGCAGACCTTTCGCTGACTCCTAAGGTGACAGACCCGAGAGAAGCTGAGAAGAGGGGAGAACCGGCGGGACATCTATTGACTTTTCCCCTAGGAGAGGATATAACGAGAACCGTCCAAATCGGAGCCTTTCTTCCTAAGGAGACAAGGAGCCAACTCCTCGGTTTCCTCCGAGCCAACTCCGATATCTTCGCATGGTCGCCGACTGACATGCCAAGTATACCGGCGGAGTTAATCACTCATAAACTTAACATTAAATCTAACTGTAGGACGGTCTGGCAAAAGAAGAGAAGCTTTGCCCCCGAGCGACAGAAAGCCATCGACGAGGAGGTCCGCAAACTGATCGCCGCCGGCCACATTCAGGAGGTCCATTACCCCGACTGTTTGGCTAATGTGGTGATGGTTCGGAAAGCCAATGGAAGCTAGAGGATGTGCGTCGACTTCACCAACCTCAACAAGGCTTGCCCCAAGGACAGCTTCTCGCTTCCCAGGATCGACCAGTTAGTGGATGCCATCTCTGGCCACAAGACTCTCAGTTTCATGGATGCCTTTTCGGGGTACAACCAGATCAGAATGGAGCCATCAAATGAAGAGGCTACATCATTCGTGACCGAGAAAGGAATTTACTGCTATAAGGTCATGCCCTTCGGATTGAAAAATGCTAGGGCTACCTATCATAGGCTGATGAATAAAGTCTTTGAAAGTCATATCGGGCGCAATATGGAAGTGTACGTAGACGACATGCTGACCAAGAGCATCCGAGCCGATGACCACATATCTAACTTGATGGAGACCTTCAGCAATCTTCGCCGGTTTCAGATGAGGCTGAACCCTCGGAAGTGTGCCTTTGGAGTCGCAGCGGGCAAGTTCTTAGGATTCATGGTGACGCAACGAGGGATAGAGATGAACCCGGATAAGATTCAAGCTATCCTGGACATGAGGCCGCCGGTGAATAAAAAGAAAATCCAGTGTCTGACCGGAAGGCTGGCAGCTCTGAGTCGTTTCCTGTCCAGGTCGGCTGAGAGATGCCTTCCCTTCTTCAAGGCCTTGCGAAAGGTCAACGCCTTCGAGTGGACGGCTGACTGCCAAAGGGCCTTTGAGGAACTAAAGAATTTCTTATCGGCTCCACCACTATTGTTGAAACCTGTAGAGGGGGAGGATCTCTTTTTGTACTTGGCCACTTCTCAGGAGGCAGTCAGTTCCGTCCTCGTCCGAATAGACATGGAAGGAGCGCAGAAGCCAGTATATTACACTAGTAAAGTGCTCCATGACGCCGAGACCAGGTACTCCAAAATAGAAAAAATTATTTTCACACTAATAATGTCAGCTTAGTGTCTCAGGCCTTACTTCCAAGCCCACTCAATCATGGTGCTGACGGATCAGCCTCTGAGAACGATCCTATCTCACCCTGACACTTCCGGTCGGCTGGCAAAGTGGGCACTCAAGGTTGGAGAATTCAACATGACCTTCAAACCGAGGTCAGCTATGAAGTCCCAGGTCTTGGCGGATTTCCTGGTTGAATGCACTTGGGCCGATGAGCAGGCTAGGGAAGCCCCGATGAGGTCCCTAGAGGCGCCGACCACTGATCCGGGAGGGAGTGGATTCTTCACGTGGATGGGGCCTCAAACTCCCAAGGGAGCGGCGCGGGACTCATTCTTGCCGGCCCTGACGGTGTAACAATTGAATACACTCTCCACTTTCTCTTTCTTGCTACAAACAATCAAGCCGAGTACGAAGCCTTGTTGGCCGGGATGAGGCTTGCCAAAGAACTTAAAGTAGAGCATCTCCAAGCATACACTGATTCCCAACTCGTCTCGGGACAAATCACTGGGGAGTATGAAGCTCGGGACCCCATCATGTCCCGATACTTGAGCGAGGTTCAATCACAATCCTCCCTCTTTGCTCATTTCAGTATCGGCTATATTTCCCGGGAAGAGAATGCTAGGGCCGACGCGCTGTCCCAGCTGGCTACGACGGTAGATAGATCTCTGGGAAGGACGTATGTGGAATATTTGGAGGACCCAAGCATCGAGACCAAGGAGGAAGCATTGCCCATCGGCCAAGAGCCAACCTGGATGGATGCCTATGTTCGGTATCTCGCCGACGGTATTCTTCCTGAAGACCCCACCGAGGCCAAGCTCCTTAAATGGCGAGCCTCCAAATTTCTAATAATGGATGGATGCCTATACCGATGATCCTTCTCGTATCCCCTCCTCAAGTGTGTCAGTCCTGCTGAGGCCGACTACATCCTCCGCGAGATTCACGAAGGTGCATGCGGGAACCATTGGAAGGCAGAGCATTGGCGTATAAAGCCCTCCATCAAGGCTACTATTGGCTCACCATGCGGGAGGACGCGGCTGACTTGGTACGAAAGTGTGACAGTTGCCAACGGCACGCCAACATCCAGCGATAGCTCACCTCTCGTCTGAGTCCCATCTCTGCCCCGTGGCCCTTCGCCCAGTGGGGGATGGACATCTTGGGACCATTTCCCCCTGCCTTCGGTGAACGATGGTTTTTTCTGGTCGCTATCGACCATTTCACCAAATGGGTAGAGGCTGAAGCTCTAGCCAAAATAATCGAAGCAAGAGTGAGAACCTTCTTCTGGAAGTCTATAATTTTCCGTTTTGGACTCCCCAATACTCTCATTACAGACAACGTCCGACAGTTCGACAATGCCCCCTTTAGAGAATTTTGTACTGAGTTAGGGATCAATCAAAGATTTACCTCTGTCGGTCACCCACAGACCAATGGGGCAGAAGAGGTAACCAATCGTACTATCCTTCAGGGACTTTGGACACGGCTCGATGACTTTAAAGGAAGATGGGTGGAAGAACTTTCCCATGTCCTATGGGCTTACCATACGACTCCGAGAACTCCAACCGGTGAAACCCCATTCAGTCTTGTCTTCGGGTCCAAGGCCATCATTCCAGTGGAAATCGGAGTCCCCAGTCCTAAGGTGGAAGCCTACAGTGAGGAGGACAACTCAGCCCAATTGAGGGCCAACTTGGACCTCATCGAAGAGACGTGTGATCAAGTGCGGATCAGGATGGCCGCTTATCGTCAGAAAGCAGCAAGGTATTACAACGCCCGCGTTAGACCCTGGGTGTTCCGACCTAGAGACTTGGTCCTTTGGAAGGTCGAGGTCTCGAGGCCAACAAAGGGAGGAAAGTTATCACCCAACTGGGAGGGACCCTATCGGGTCATGGAGAACCTTCACCGAGGAGTTTATTGAATCAAGGAGCTCAACGGGAGATCGCTCCCTTGAACTTGAAATTCTAACAACCTTCGCCGGTACTATCAATGATATACTCGACTGAATGTTCGTAGGTTTGAATTCCTCATCTCTCAATCTTCTTGAAATAAAAATTGCACTTTTATGCATTACTTTGCATTGCCTCTCTGTTCCATGACAATATGACCAAAACCCGATTCCCGTGTCGGCACCAAAGCCCGACTCCTGCATCGGCACCGAAGCCCGACTCCTGCATCGGCACCAGAGCCCAACTTTAGTGTCGATGCTAAAGCCAAACTCCAACGTCAGACCCTGAGTCTGGTCGCAGCACCTTCAGGTCATCCTTCGGGATTGAAAGGATCCTGAGCCTGGTCACAGCACCCTCAGGTCACCCTTCGGGGTTGAAAGGACCATGAGCCTGGTCACAGCACCCTTAGGTTACCCTTCGGGGTTGAAAGGACCCTGAGGCTGGTCACAGCACCCTCAGGTTACCCCTCGGGGTTGAAAGGATCCTGAGTTTGATCACAGCACCCTCAGGTCGCCCTTCGGGGTTAAGAGGCTCCTTGGCACGATATTGAGTCACTCCCGCAAGACCGCATTAAATGCCCATCGGCGGAATGGCACATAATCCATATCGACAAGGCAACATTATAAAGCCCTTTGACAACATAGTGCCGAAGGCTCAGGGTCACAAGACTGTTCTAGGCCCGCTCGATATTTACGGCTCGTCAGCAACCCGACGTCGGTGGTCAGGAATCATCGCATACTGATCCCAAAATGTCTCTAGCTACGCTATAAGGGACCCCGTTTCGGTTGGGTTAGTGTGATTCTATGCTCCTACGGGCACCGAAGATTGCATTGGGCGAGCAACTTGAGAAGCTAAGTATCGATAACCTTGAACAAAAAAAAGGGAAAGAATTCGTAGCTTCAACACGAATTTCAAAAGATACTTTCTTATCATTAAGTACCCAAGCTCTTACAAAACGCCGACCATAGTCAGACTTGAATACATTGTTAAACAAAAACAAAACAAAAAGCCGAGACCATCTTCAGTTCTTGATCGGAGCAACGTCGGTTCGGGGGCATCCCGTCAGCTGGAAGGGCAGCATTGTCGGCCGGAACGGAGCCATGGTTGACCTCACCATCATTAAGGTCTTCGTCGGGTTCCAGGTCTTTAAGGCCGTCAGTACTGAAGACCCTCACGGCCTTAGCCCGGCAGTCATAAAAACCTTGGAGGTAGGCGCCGGCCCCAGCTTCAGCCACCTCCTCGACGAAGACCTGAGAGCTTCGGTAGCTCTCCACGGCTTTCCCCACGGCATCGGCCACCTTCTCCTCTGCGGCCCGAGCTGCTGTTTCCGCCTCGGCTGATCTTCTGTCGGCAGCTTTCACCGCCTCTGTGGCTTTGGAAATTTTGATGTCAGCCAGGCGGGCCACCTCCTCGGCAATTTCGGTCTTCTCCTCGCAGATTTCAGCTCGGACTTCGCTACCTCGAGCTGGGCCTTGACGTCGGCCAATTCCGCCTCAGCGGCCATCAGTTTCCCCTCGGCCGCGAGGGCGCGCTCGAGGGCCTTGCGCATCTGTTGTTGCACCGCCGCTGACTCGGCTCGCGCCTGAGACCGAACTATCTCAAGCCTCTCTGCCACCCCAGCCAGAGTCAGCTTGAGAGCGTCTTCAGCTTTCGCTGCCCGGTCTTGGTACTCGAAAACCTCCCGGCGGCAGCGACTAAGTTGGCGCTCCCCGTTGGCGGCAAGGGTCTGCGTATAGTTGAAAACATTTACCACCTGCACAGCAAGACCGATGTTAGTCATAAAGAACAAGCATGGGAAGAGTGAACAGGGTCAAGGTATGAACAGTCACCTACCCGGAACAGGGCCGCTTGGCAATCCTTGAAGAGAGTACGGGAGTTGGTCCGCTTGACCTCCTCCTGAATAGCAGAAGTGGATGCCACCGACAGTAGCTTCTCGGCGAGGTGGGGGTGGTTCATAAGAGAAGGCCGCGAGGGGATCGGCCCCAACTTGTCCTCTATGGGCTCAGATGCGGCGGCGCGGCCTCATAGCTGACTATGGCCTTCTGCCTCCTATCGACAGGCACCCCTCCGCTGGCCTGAGGTGCATCCCTCAGGATTGGCTCAGTGGTCGGCGGGTAGAAATGCTCGATCAGCCGAGCGACGTAGGCCCTCGACCCTTCGGGCGGCGTACCCATGGTCAGATCGACGGGCTCCAATGGCGGCAGGGGTGTGGAGATCGCCGTGGTGGCAGTGGTGTAGGAGACCGCCGTGGTGGTGGTGTCGGTGCAGGAGATTGACGGGGTGGCAGCGATGGAGTAGGAATCCTGGGGGTTTCGGGGCGCAGGTGGCGATTGGGACCGAGGTCTCTTCCTCGATCCCTCGTCTTCAGCACCCTGCCCTTTCCTTTTCTTGACCGCGGCCCTTCGGAAAGCCTCGGCTGGAATGTTGATTTTCATGGATGCACAAAAACCGGTGTCGATAAAAAAAAAAAAAATGAAAAAATGAAATGCCATCTTCGAAGAAGCCCTCACCATCATCAGGAGCGATGCCGGCATGTTGGAGGTTGTCCTCCGACAATAGCTCTCGATAGGATGGGAGCTCAGTCGCCAGAAGAAGATGAAAGCCTCCTGGTCCCTTGGCACGACTGAGAAGTTCTGTTGGCCTCAGTATTAGGCGTGCTCCATTCCCTTTTAACCCCGTCCACCTCGGTTAAAAAGAATAGGGATTTCCACCCCTTTATGGACGACAAAGACCTAGCCTAAGGGCTCTACCCGACCAGGAGGCAAATAACCACCAGCCAGACTGAGCTCGGATGGTATAGAGACTGCGGAAGAGGGAGACATTGCTCGGGAAGCCCTGAAGGTGGGTCAACACCAAGAAGGCACAAATGACCCTAATCGAGTTGGGAACTAGTTGGGCTGGGACCAAATTGTACCTATCTAGTAGGTTAATGATGAAAGGGTGAAGGGGAAGATGAAGACCGGCCTTCAAAAACTCCTCATATAGGGCGACCCCCCAAGGGGGAGAAGTCACCCTATCATTGGGTCCTGGGGCGATCAGTCGTACCCCTTCGGGTATCCTATAGGCCACCCTAAAAGCTGCAAGGTCGGTGGAGGTAATGGTGGAGACAGTCCCCTCAGGGGAACCCCAGCTTGCCCTAAAGGATGAGGCTACCCTAGGAGGTGGAGCTACAGCCACCAGTGGGCTCCTGACAGCAGGTTCCCCGGCCGTAGCCATACGAGATAGGGGAACCAGTTGGAAGACGACCGAGAAGACAAGGAAGAAGAAGAAGATGGTCGGGAAGGCATGGAGAACTAACCTGGGCAAATGAAGAAGGAGAAATTGGAGAGACACTCAGGCTGGGAGAAGAAAAAACTCTAGGCAGTAGATGAAATTGAAGCTAGGGCATGCCCCTTCTTATATACTCCTCATCGACATTTTCAAAATTGTCCCGCTCGATGCACCGGCCACGCGGACGCAATTCATTGAGAAGAACTCTGCGGCGATGCTCCAGGCGCGCGGTAGATAAGACCTCCAACCAATGAGAACGTATCGGTGCCAGTGATTGGCGACTCAATGATGGTCGCCGATATGTCGAAGATCTTGGAAGGCTTCCTAGCCTCGAGGTGGATTTGACAGTTAGGATGCGAAGATGATGACACCCCACGACCTTACCATCTTAAAGGAGCCATCCTATCAAGGACATGTGTACGGACACCGTTCAACGCGATATGGGATCAGCTGCTAATGATTTGATGCCCCTTTCACTTAAACGATGACGCTAGCTCAGGGGTGGGGGGGGCATCTGATGTGGCTGATCAAGCCAAACGACCCACAAGATGAAGGGACCACGAACCCGATGTCGCACGGTTTGGCACATTCCAATCCTTTGGCATTGGGCTCATCCCGGCCTTTGGCCCATCTCAACCCCGCGTCGGCCGTGGCCCGTCTCGGCCTTAGTGTCGGCTGTGGCATCGGCCATGGCCCATTTCAGCCTCCGCGTCGGCCGCGGCCCGTATCGGTCTTGGTGTCGGCCTTTGCGTTGGCCACGGCCCATTTTGCCCTCGGCATCAGCCTCGGCGTCGGCCCCGGCATCAGCCTCGGAGTCGGGCCTTGGCATCGGCCTCGACGTGGGGCCTCGGCATCGGCCTCGGCGACGACCATCCTCGACCAAGCTTTGTGGCCCACTTCCCCCGAGAGTGGTGGATTACTCTGCCACGAACATGCCCGGCGACGTGTGCAACGAACGTGCCTCCCCTGACGCCACTAACGATGGGTTTGGCCACGTCCAGCCCCACTACCCATCCTTTGCGGCACATCGAAGACCGAAAACCAACAACCATCCAAAAAGGATTCGACTGTTACGAACGAAGGGTAAGAGAGATCCCCCGAATAGGTATATAAAGCCCTCAGCCCTCGAGGTAGGGGACTCAAGCTCTACTTGATCATTCAAATCCCTGTTCTCCAAATCACTAACTTGAGCATCGGAGGGTCCCCGCCGAAACCACCGGTCCGAAGCTTTTTCTTGCAGGTTCCCGATCGAAGGAGACAGCTTGGCCATTCTCTCGAAGGCCTGAGAGGCTTGCATCTCACCTGATGCATATCAAAAGTGATTTGGCGGCAACATCTTCTATTCCTTGTCTCGGTGCCTGAAAGGTGAGAAAGAAGTGGCTTGTTATTATTTTTTTATTTTTATCGGAGAGATCAAAGTTCTGGATAAAGAAATATATTGAATTAGATATAAATAATGATAAGAAGAAGGATAAAGACCGAGAAAGATTAAGTAAAGAATAGACTTGAATCACGCACGAACGCTTTCTTTAAGCTCTATAGGTGAATAGCAAATACATTGTAGACAAGAACTTTTTCTTACACTATATTGATTTGATTTGTTTATGGATCTATTTTTATTGATTTGATTTGTGGATTTATTTTTGGATCTATATAAAGAGTTATCTTCTTTATATAGCCATTACTCCATTAACAATGGTCTACAATTATCATTTTAAGCAATATAGAATGGCTATTGATAACTAGATTGCCTTTATTCAAGTTAATGACCATTTAGTTATAAATATGAATGGTCATAAAAGACCAGGTTACACCAACTAAATTGCCATTACTTACAACTAAATTGCCATTACTAAAATTAATGACCATTATGGTCATAGAAGACCAAAAGGTTACCGTTCTCTAAATACATCCACAAACCCTTAGTTTATTTAAACAAAATCTCAATAATCTTTAAAACAAACTAGGTCCAAATTAGAAATTAAAGACAAAGAACATTAATATAGCTAAATATCTTTCAATTTGAACCTAACCTTAGTGAAAATATCTTTAACAAAATTTCAGGTAGCATAAACTCTTTGAACCGGTTATTCTTTGTGTCAAAACCGGTGATACTTCACACACACTCCTTAGAGTTTCTTGTCTACACCACTCGCTTAACATAATTTATGGCCATGTGCTTATCATAAACCTTTTTATGAGAGAAACTCCAACTCTCACTTGAGATGGCACAATCTCAAGGTTCACATAGGTGAAGTTCTTTCAGTATCTCTGTTACAACAGATACTTATCTACATGACTGAACTTCATTAAGAGTTTAAAAAACTCAACCCTTCAACTTGTAACGGTTAACACTATATACTAAGTGCAGCTACAATCCACTTGTCAATGACTTGTTGTTACCTATTGAACCTAAGACTAGTCATTTTCTAGTATTAGGTTGGGTTGCCATCATTGGTGGACCTATACTCAAGGAGTTTTAGACCCATCCCTTTGTAAGTCATCTTCACTAAATCTCTTATTAGAGGTTTAGCAAGTGGATCAACTAGCTTATAGCTTGATCGCACAAAAGTGAGGGAAATTATTTCATTTTTGATTAATTTCCTCACATACTCATGTCTTAGACTAATGTGTCGAGACTTCCCATTATACACTTCGTTGTACGCTCTGGCTAAAGTAGCTTGGCTATCACAATGTATCCATATGGTTGAAATATTCTCACAAGCCAATGGGATTTTCAATAGAATATCCCTTAACCACTCAGCCTCATGTCCTGCTGAAGCTAAAGCCACAAACTATGACTCTATTGTTGAGTGTGTAATACAAGTTTGTTTCTTGGATTTTCAAGATATAGCACCATCCGCTAGTGTAAACACCCAACCAGTGGTAAATTTACTGTCTCCCACACTCGATATCCAACTTGCATCGGTATATCCTTCCAATACAACAGGAAATTTAGAGTATTGTAGACATACTCTTTTGGTTTTCAAAAGATAACCAAAGACTCTACCAACAGCCTTCCAATGTTCTACACTCGGGTTGCTAGTAAACCTACTCAGCTTACTGACTGCAAATGCTATATCGGGTCTAGTGCATTGCATCAAATACATTAGACAACCAATAGCACTTGCATACTCAAGTTGAGCCATGGCTCGTCCACTATTCTTTTCAAGCTTTAGACTTGGATCAAACAGGGTGTTCACTTCTTTAAACTTTAAATGTTTGAACTTGTGTAATACTCTCAACATAATATGATTGACCAAGTTCAAAACCCCCACTATTTTGTTTCACTTTGATGCCCAAAATAGTATCAACTTGTCCAAGATCTTTCATCTTGAAAGTAGATGATAGAAACCTTTTTGTTTCTTATATGCTTTTCAATTCATTGCTAATGATCAACATATCATCAACATAAAGGCACACATATACCACAAAGTCACCATGCACTTTAATATATAAACACTTGTCAGAAACATTGTGAACAAATCCATTTAAGATATGACTAAGTCAAACTTTTCATGCCATTATTTGGGCGCTTGTTTCAAACCATACAATGATTTAACAAGCTTGCACACTTTATGTTCATTACTCAATAGAACAAAATCCTCTGGTTGTTCCACATAGACCTCCTCATCGAGATCACTATTTAGGAATGCCGTTTTGATATCCATTTGATGAACATAAAGTTTGTGCAATGAAGCCAATGCAAACAATACTTTAATTATTATAATTCTAGGTATAGCTGCATATGTATCAAAATAGTCAATTCCTTCCTTTTGTTGAAAACCTTCAGCTTCTAGTCTAGCCTTATAAGTGTGTAAAGTACTATCACTATGATACTTCTTCTTAAACACCCATTTACTACCAATAGGCTTAGACCTTTGGGTAAATCCACAAGCTCCCAAGTGTGGTTTGATATAAAAGAATCCATCTCATCTTGAATAGCTTCCTTCCAAAAAGCAGAATCTCTCGAAGTCATTGCTTCCTTAAAGGTTTTAGGATCGTCTTCCACTTGAAGAATAATAGGTACCTTACGAATAAAATTCTCTCGACTTCCTTCTACAAAATAGAAAGAAATGAGTTGAGAATCTATCTCTTCAGGTCCTAAATCCTTAACTTTACGAATTCTCTTACTTTTTCAAAGTTTCGGTTGTTCTTCTTTAACAACCTTTGAAGTATTCTCCTCGTAAGAATCTTCATTTGTGGGACTTTGAGAATTCTTTCCGAAAGTGATCAAAGTCTCAAAGAACTCCACATCTCTAGATTCTATTATCAAAGTCTTAAAGAGCCTATAGGCTTTGCTATTTGTAGCATATCCTACAAAAGCGCATCTAATTTCGTGAGGACCCTGGTCCTTTTAGGATCGTGTTCTTATAATAAGCAAGACACACCCACACTTTAAAATAACCTATATTAGGCTTTCTGCCTTTCCATAACTCATATGGAGAGGTCTTATCCTTTTTAGTAGGAATTCTATTAAGAATATGACATGCAGATAATAATGCTTTACCCCATAAATTAAAAGGCTACTCAGAATGCAACAACATGGCATTTATCATCTCTAGAAATATTCTATTTTTACGTTCTGCTAACCTATTCTGTTCAAGTGTGCGTGGTGCGGAACACTCATGTATGATTCTGTTTTGTTCACAAAACACATTAAAATTATTAGAAAAATATTCTCCACCCCTATCACTTCTAAAGATTTTAATATCTCTACCTAATTAATTTTTAACTTCTGCTTTATAAACTTTAAAAGCATGAAAAGTCTCATATTTGTGCTTAAGTAAGTAAATGTATATATATCTAGAGTAATCATCAATAAAAGTAATAAAATATCTATTACCACCTTTAGTTATCATACCATTTAACTCACAAATATCACTATGTATAAGTTCTAGCAAATTAGTATTCCTCTCTACACAATGAAATAGCTTCTTAATCATCTTTGATTTAATACAAATTTTACATTTATTAAACTTATCAACATTGCAAGAAATCATGCCATATTTAATTAATCTTTTCATAGTGCTAATACTAATATATGCTAATCTACCATGCCATAAAGTAACTGAATCATAAATATAAGCAGAAGACATATTATTATTATTATTATTATTATTATTATCAACAATACAAAGCTTGACCATTCCATCAGTAGAATAGCTTTTTCTAATAAAAACACCATTGCGGGATAGTATAAGTTTTTTCCGACTCAAATACACTTTTAATCCCTGGTTTGCCCAATAAATTCTCACTAACAAGATTCCTCATCATATCCGGCACATACAACACATTGATCAAAGTGATCTTCTTGCCGGATGTGAAGTGGAGATCCATACTTCCTTTTCTAAGTACCTTGGACCGGCCTTCGTTACCCATTTAAATTTCTTGTCCATCGGTGATATCTATATAAGTCTTGAAAATTAACTTGTCATAGGAAACATGGACGGTGGCACAAGTATCATACCACTAACCAGGAACCTTGCCTCTGACCACTATGACTTCGCTCACGGTGGCGATAATCTCATCGTCTACTTGAATTGCATTTGCCTTATTAGTTTGCCCTTTTCAGTGCCTGCAATCACGAGCAAAGTGCACATGTTTGCCACAAACAAAGCAACTCACATAAGGCTTATTTTGTTGGATTTCTTGAACTTATCTTGATTCTTTTTGAGACCAAGTTTGTTCTCTTAAGATTTCTTAAACTTCTTATGATTGCTCAGCATTTGTCTTTGAAATTCCAATATCTATTTTTTTAAGTTTTTCATACACCCTCGATTCCTCCTCGATTCGAAGGTGTTTTTATAATTGTTCCAAGGAATAATCCTCAGAGTTGTGAAGAAGTTTCTTCCTAAATCCATTCCAAGATGATGGCAATTTTGCAATAATTGCACCGATTTGAAAAGCTTCGGAAACTTCTATCTTTACAGCTATCAACTTGTTGACAATAATCTGCAACTCATGCACTTATGCAAGAATTGCTTTCTCATCATTCATCTTGAAATCAAAGTATTTAGAGATGAGAAATTTCTTAGTACCTTCTTCCTCAGCCTTATACTTGAATTCAAGTGCATTCCAAATCTTCCGCAGAGATTGTGTATTGGTGTAGAGGTCATAGAGGCGATCTGACAATGTGTGAGAATGTGTCCATGACATATAAGTTCATCTTTACGCCTCTTCTTTCTTTCGGTCTTGAGTTCATCAGAGTCTTCCGTGGTGGATTCAGGAATTGGGGCCAAATATAGATCCAATACATAAAAGATCTTCAACGTCATGAGTAAGAACTTGAGTTTGTCTTGCCACCGTGTAAAATTGGTGCCATTAAAACGATCCAATCTTATGAGGTCTTGGTTCATGAGTTTGATTATGGATACGGTAGTCTCGGTTTCCATACAAATAATGCTTAAGATTGTTGAACTAGATATAGATAATGATAAGAATAATGATAAGGGTCGAGAGAGATTAAGTTAAGGATAGGCTTGAATCACGCACAGAATGCTTTCCTTAAGCGTTATTTGCACCCTTTCGAATGCTCTATGGGTGAAGCGTTATTTGCACCCTCTCGAATGCTCTATGGGTGAATAGCAAATACGCCACAGAATACGACAAGCCTTGATCGAGTTTGCACCAAAGCACTAATAAAAACTATTGTAAACAAAAACTTTTTTCTATACTATGTTGATTTGATCCGGATCTATAGAGAGAGTTATCTTTTTTATATAGCTTCATTAACAATGGTCTACCATTATCACAAGAATGGCTATTGATAACTAAAATCGCCATTATTCAAGTTAATGACTATTCAGTTACAAATATGAATGATGACCTAGAGACCAAGAGGTTATACCAACTAAATTGCCATTACTTAAATTAATGACCATTCAATTATAAATATGAATGGTCGAAGCCATTATTCAAATTAATGATCATTCAGTTACAAATATGAACAGAGACCAAGAGTTACAGTTCTCTAAATACATTCTACTTAGTTTATTTAAACAAAATCTCATCCCACCCAAAGAAGGATATAAAAATCAAAGAAAGGAGAAAAAAATGGAACAAGAATGCTAAACTTTTTCATTTCTTTTGCCTTCCCTTTTGAAAAGAGGTGGAGTGCCAGAATTCGGATACAAGACAATCATAAGATGGAAAAAAAAAAAAAAAAAAAAAAAATACAAATGGAATCCACGGCACCTTGATTTTTATTTTATTTTATTATTTTATTTTATTTTTTAAAGCTTAGTAACTTGGTTGAAGCCGAAGAACTCATGGGTGCGGCTCCAAATAAGGACTATCAACCCATGTTGGATTGACGATGAATTGGGCCCGCCCATCTCGAGTCTAAGTACTTACCATTTAGAAACCCAGTAAGAATAAAATAAAATATTCTTTTGGTCCCCACATTTTGCTTTAAATTTATTTTGATCTTTAGATTTTTAGTTGTTACATTTTTGCTTCTTATGTTCCAAGAATGTTGTATTTCTGAAGTTTCATTCTAGGTCAGTTAAAAACTAATGAAATTAACTGGCATGCAACTTTGATGCAAGCACATAGATTGCCATTTAAACTCTTAATAATTTTACTATATAGAATAAAGGACAGTTCATTTGCTCGCATTAGAATCTTAAGTTAACTGTTTTATTAACTATTTTATTAATTTTAACTGATCCATATAAAAAATGTTAAGAATACAACGTTCTGAAAACCTAAGGGACCAAATTATAATAATTAAAATTTTAAGAATCAAAATAAATTTTGAGTAAAAATTTGAAGATCAAAAAGTATATTTTTACTGGATAAAAATTTCATCATACTGTAGGTTATATGAATACACGCATATATATATATATATATATATCAAAAGCACATTGATATAAAAAAGAAAATTAAATTACTAAATGTTTATTTAGTAAACCAAGTTCTCAAAGTTATCAATATCAAATTAAAAAAATAATATTTTTTTAATATTATACATAAAAAAGATAGACATGAGTCAAATAGAACTTATATTTGATAGGAATAATTTTCATCCTAGCCAGTAACTTATCAAAAATATATATTTGTTGTTTAGATCCATGATCATAACTTGCAATATGCTTCTTTAAGCAAGTCAAATATGATTACAATCAGTGATCAGTTTTTTTAAAAAAAATATATTGATAACAAATTTAGTATATTATCATAGTATATTCTCAAAACAAAAGAAAAAAAAATACACTTGATTTTTTTTTGCTCAAAAACAATGTGTGTCCATATTTCACGCCAAATTTAATACATCAAGAAAGAAAAGTTTCTCGTCACATGTGTAGCGATCCGGGCCATGAGCCGCAATACCCATGAGCCCATTTCATTACAAAAAAGCAAAACGGACAAGACCCATATTAACTTGGACCACCATAGCCCAAAAGGGATTCAATTGATATCTTATCCTTCTTGTTTTACTACATAAAAATCATGCATTCTTTTCTTCTCTATCCAATATGGGATCTTTAAGGAGAACCTCACAATCTATCCCTCTTAAAGAGGCGACGTTCTCGCCACCAGAGGCAACCACCAGGCAGGTAGAAATTTAGAGGTAAAGGCCAAGAGGTGGCTCCCATCTCCCATAGATGTAGCATTTTGCCTTGTGTAGCAGATCTGTACTTTCGATTGGTGCATGGCTCTCTATAAGACTCGCACCAACTTGAGCCATCACAGTCCAAAAGGGATCCAATTGATATCTTACCCTTCTTGCTTTACTACATAAAAATTATTCATCTTTTTCTTCTTTATTCGATATGAAATCTTTAAGGAGGGCCTCGCAACCTGTTTCTTTAGCTTCTTGTTGTGATGTTTGATTTTTCACCATTTTATTTTTACATTTCATGATCTTAATGAAACGTAGATGAGATTCTTTTCCTATTTTTCTCTCTCTCTCTCTCTCTCTCTCTCTCTCTCTATATATATATATATATATATATATATATATGGGCAGGGATGGATTTTGGTGGTGGCCACCCCTTGAAGCATAGGTTTTTAGTGTACCAACCGGGATCTTTTGGTGTTATTTGTGATGCTTGATATCAACCTATCATTACTTTTTTCAATTTGCTACGCAACCTATTGAGCTTGGCTTGCCTTGTCAATGAACCTATTGAGCTTGGCTTGCATTGTCAATGAACCGAAGACAATTTCACGCTTCTGCTTCACAACGACCAGGGTCGCGTTTGTGTTGCTTCTTCCGGGGTGCCAACTGCCAAGGCTTATTATCAAAAAATGGGGTAGTCGTTAGCACGTCCTAAAAAAAAAGGTCGACGCAGTGCATCAAAAACTCGGTCCCGAAGACAATTGCTCGTACAGGACGGATACTTATATGATTAATAAAATAAAAAATGTAATATATATTTTTATATTTTATAATTGTATTAAATTTAAACTTTTAAATCAGTATTTTTAAATTTAAATTTAAAGAAAAGAAAATTTGAAAAAAAATTACATTAAATTATTTTCAAGTTCAAATACAATTTTATACTATTTTAAATTTTGAATCACAAAAAGGAATAGACAATTTTCATTGAAAAGGAAAAAAAAGGTTTATAAACTAATAGCTTGATGTTCGTTTCTCATCAAAAAAAAAAAAAAAAAAAATGGCATCCTTTCTATCTATAAAACCTTTATTGTGAAAAAAATATAAGTTAATAGCTAAATACTAAAAAGAAGAAAAAAAATCTTTCTTTCTCCTAGAGAAAAAATCCTTCGTTGGCCCCATATTAATTTTGATGATCATAAAATAATTAAGTAAATGGCTAATGAGTTTGGTATGAAGTTACAGTGAAAAGCAAGTATTCACAAGTCGAAGAAAAATATGAAATTCTAAGCTCTGAATAATGTCTTTGACTCAAGAAGGAAGTTTGAAAGAGAAACAAGATCAAAAAAAGATGACTCAAATTTTAAATGATCAATATTTAGATGTTTAGAAAGATATTCATGAAAAAGAATCAAGATACAAGAGTTAACACCCTTGGAGTCATCAAAACAAGGAGATTTCATGACAGTGGACTGATTTCTGGTGATTTAGAACAGATTAATCGACTTCCATACTGGCTACCAAGGAAAATTCTAGTCCCAGATTGAAATTATAGAAACCATGCAACCATTAGTCTGCATGATAGTCAATTACCATGTGAGTAGCCAGCTCGTAAGCCGACTATTGTAGATTTTACGGTAGACACAAAGAAAGTAGCCAACTTGCAAGTCAACTATCCTGAACATAGCTTTTCTAACGGCTAGTTCTGATGTATTCCAGCTTGCGTAATCTTCACTCAACCACTCCCAAAGGTCTAAAATGGCTAGTAAACATTGTAATCCTTCAGAAAGCTTTAAATACAAGATTAAATGAGTCATTCTAAGGAGAGAGAAAAGGAGAAAACTCAAGAAAATCAGAGAGCAAACTAAGAGATTTCAGCCTTCATTTTTTCAAGAGTCCTATACTTCAAGGCATTCAAAGTTATTAAAAGCTCATTCAAGACTTCACCAAACAATTCAAGAAACTTCCTTAAGTACTCAAGTTATATCATTCAAGAAGAAGCTCATTTAAAAGGAGTCCTTCTCATAATTTGTAAAGTGTCATTGTTTTATCTGCTCACTTAGGAGCTTTAATACTTTCATTCCTATATCCTTTCTTGCAAACTTGTCTTGGGTGTACCAAACCCAAAATTGATAGTTTGTTTGGCCTTCTCGTATTAACTAGAAGCTAGTTGAGTTAGTTAGGGATTGTAATTATTAAAGAAATGATTAGTGGATTGAATTCCCAAGATATCCTTGAAAGTGGACGTTGGTGCAAGGTTAGCACTGAACCACTATAAATTTCTTGTGTTTGTATGTAATTGACTTCTTGTGCTTAATTGTTCTTTACTTCACATGATATTTTCTGATCTGTGATTTTAAAACTGTATATACTTGTTGATTTTTTAAAAAGAACCCAATTCACCTCCTCATAAGTTACTTAACACCTTCATAAAAAAAATCATCCACGATCAAAAAAGAAGAAGAAAGTAATGGATAACACTAGGAAAAAAAAGGGAACTCACGAACAACGGGAAAAAAAAGAGTGTTAATGGCTTGATTAAAAAAAAGTTAATGGCTTGATAAAAAAGTCTTTCTTTTTATTAAAAAAATATAAGTTAATATAAAAAAAAGAAAAAGAGACGAAACCCTATGAAAACTTGACGCATTACAATGCCATGGTAATAAACATAATAATTAAAAATTTTATAAAAGCAAATATTTTAATATAAAGAATTTTTTATATTAAATTTAATTAATGTAGGCATACATATTGCATAAGCAGAAAAAAACTTTTCAACTTTATTATATTATATTGGATATTAGATTTATTATCACTTTTTAAAATTATGTATGATTTTAGCATGCCTGCTTAAAAGATGGCACAAGAATTAAAATAACTATTGTGATGGCAGTAACTTAAGGTTGTGTTTGGAATAGAAAATAAAAAAAATACCTTGGATATTCTTTATTCTTAAAAGTCATAACTATGAATGATAGCTGAAAATAAAGTTAACCAAAAGAGATAACCCATGGTTAATCCTGAACTTATTCTCTAGGGATTAAAAAAATAGCTAATTATTCCCCACTATCCTTTGAGGGCAAAATTATTATTAAAAAAAGTTGATTATTTTCTAAGCTATCCCCTAAATAAACTCTATCATGTACACTTATTCAGGAATAATTTTTTTTGCATCAAACACTACCTAGAGGTGGGGATGGGCATGAGCTAGACCGAGCAGGTTAAGCCAACGATAAAAGGACAGATCAAGTATAGCTCTCTAACCTAGGCCTAGCTTGGCCCAATCCACATTTTTTAATTATTATAATAGAAAGAGTAATCCTAATGAAGTTCGTATTAGGGTAAGCTTGTGTCTTAAGCCTTTGGACCTTGGTTCAAATTCAATAATATATATATATATATATATATATTCATTTAAATTCTCAAACCGAGCTGGGCTAACTCGGTGCAGCTCTATGGGCCAAAACTCTTATCATGGGCCCTAAAATATTTAGAAGGAAAAGTCTTTGTACATCGTCCCCGGTGCAGCAAGTCCTACGTGGGCTGCACCGCCTCTCCTAATTGGTCCACGTGCATCCTATGTGGCTGACGTTGCGGAACGGTATGGCTCTGCTATGATGTTACATTCCGATCGTGACGGGCATTAAAAGTGCTTCGTCTTTATTTTAAAATTATTGTGCAGACAAAAATGCCCTTTCCTCCGGCCTACTTCTACCGTATTTTTTCTTGGATTACATCTGTGCAAGAAAAACTCTTTCTTCCCCCTTGCTCTGGGCTTTTGGATGCAAGAAAATGTCATCCGCAGCAGGAAGTAAAAAGAAAGGTGTCCATGCTTCTTTGTAAAGCTCATTTATTACACCAACTGTTTTTTATCGTTAGAGGAAGTTAATGCATTAGGAAACCATTTAATGCGCAGTTCGTCGGAGTGTCTCCGCCTATATTCCCCATTATTCCTGTCCATATAGCTCTAGTGTCCTCACTTTACAATTCTGGAGAGAACGGCTGTGACACCCCACGAGGAATTCGGCCGAAAATCCTTCGCGATACCCCAATTAAAACCTTACGACACCCTAGCGATAATGGTACGACACCCATGCTTATAACTGACCATGGAGAGAAGCCCTGCAACACCCCACATGAATTCAGCCAAAAATCCTCTGCGACACCCCAGTTGAAACCTTACAACACCCTAGCGATAATGCTACGACCCCAGGAGCAATTCGGCCGATAATCATTCGCGACACCCAAGTTGAAACTTTACGACACCCTAGTACCAATGCTACGACACCCGTTCTTATAACTGATCATGGAGAGGAGAAGCCCCGTGACAACCCAGGAGGAATTCGGTCGAAAATCTTTCGCACACCCCAATTGAAAATCCCCGCCTTAACAGTCCCCGCACGGGTGAGGGTGTCATCAGATGAGAGCTGCGGTATCGTAACAGCCTAAGTCAGGGATGTCGTAGGTCCCCGCCTTAACAATCCCCGTAGGGTGTCGTCGCTTTAAAGCTAGGGTATCGTCGGATGAGAGCTGGGGTGTCGTAACAGCCTAAGTCAGGGATGTCGTAGGTCCACGGATGTCGTTGCCTTAAAGTTAGGGTGTCGTCGGATGAGAGCTAGGGTGTCATAATAGCCTAAGTCAGGGATGTCGTAGGTCCACAGATGTCGTCGCCTTAAAGCTAGGGTGTCGTCGGATGAGAGCTGGGGTGTCGTAACAGCCTAACTCGGGGATATCGTAGGTCCCCGCCTTAACAGTCCCGGAACGGTGTCGTCGCCTTAAGCTAGGGTATCGGATGAGAGCTGGGGTATCGTAACAGCCTAAGTCAAGGATGTCATAGGTCCCAGCCTTAATAGTCCATGCACGGGTGTCGTCGCGCTAAAGCTAGGGTATCGTCGGATGAGAGCTGGGGTGTCGTAACAGCCTAAGTCAGGGATATCGTAGGTCCCCACCTTAACAGTCCCCGCACGGGTATCGTTGCCTTAAAGCTAGGGTGTCATCAATGAGAGCTGGGGTGTCATAACAGCCTAAGTCAGGGATGTCGTAGGTCCACGGATGTCATCGCCTTAAAGCTAGGGTGTCGTCGGATGAGAGCTGGGGTGTCGTAACAGCCTAAGTCAGGGATGTCGTAGGTCCACGGATGTCGTCGCCTTAAAGCTAGGGTGTCATCGGATGAGAGCTGGGGTGTCCTAATAGCCTAAGTCGGGGATGTCATCGGTCCCCGCCTTAACAGTCCCAGAATGGATGTCATCGCCTTAAAGCTAGGGTGTCATCGGATGAGAGCTGGGGTGTCGTAACAGCCTAACTCAGGGATGTCGTAGGTCCCGCCTTAACAGTCCATGCACGGGTGTCATCGTGCTAAAGCTAGGGTGTCATCGGATGAGAGCTGGGGTGTCGTAACAACCTAAGTCAAGGATGTCGTAGGTCCCAGCCTTAATGGTCCCCGCACGAGTGTCGTCGCCTTAAAACTAGGGTGTCGTCGGATGAGAGCTGGGGTGTCGTAAGTTGTTTCATGGGGTTTCCTTCGACACCCAGTTGAAACGTTACGACACCCTTGGTATAATCTTATGACACCACTACGATAAATTTGAACTAGGCAAAATTTTGACGTCACCCTAGTTGTAATTCGATGACACCCTAGTAACTCAGCTATGCCATCTTTTGAGAAAAGTTGCATAACATGGCCGGTTCCTACGGATTTGTATCAGCGATATGATCATGGTGCTCCTGGTGTCCTTTCATATTTCTCTGAGGTTGGCATAAAAAAATTTCTGAAACCCTAGAGGTCCTTCGTTTGTTGCTCGAAAAGCCACCGGTGTTCTAAATTTCTTCCACAGTTCTTTCTTCCATCTACTTCATTCATGGAGATGAGTGCTTTCGTTTGTGGACGAAGACCGCGAACAAAGAAGAACCAGAAGGAGAAAATGGCGGAACAAAGCAAGGACATCGTTTTTCATTCGAATGAGGATGTGTCTCCTTCAGGTATGTTTATCCCTTTGTTAAGATATTATGACATCCTCTCTTAAAATGTCATGACACCCTAGTTCATACATAATGGCACCCAGCTGACTAGTATGTTTTACCCCCTATTTCAGATGACATGAAAATTATTCCAGTCCCCCGAGTGAAGGCTTCCCAGTTGTTTAAGAATAGTTGCAGGCCGGTCGTATACGTTCAGAAGGTTTGGAAGATGGGGTTTACTAGACAACATACAAAACTTATTCGAAGGATCCCATTTGGTGCCTTCGTCGACATGCAGACGTTCACAGTCGACGGGCGACTGCTAGCAGACATCATAAGATGTCACAGTGGAGGCGACGAGTTCATTTTTTGTGGCAAGCCGGTTCTATTCAGTGCCGACGAAGTCGCACTTATTTTAGGTCTTCCAGCTTATGAAAGAAGATCGACACGTCCAGCCAGCTGTTCAACGGAAGGTTGTTCAGACGATTTGGCCAGGGTTTAGATCTTCGTCAAGAAGGTTTGGAGAAGTTAATTTTTTGACTCTGATCATCTAAGGTACAGAAGATGTCGAGGACACCGTCAAACTTTGGATCGCCTACATGTTTGCCATGTTTTTGGCTCTAAAGTCTAATCAGAGATGTCCACGGTATCTCATCCAGCACTTGGATGACTTAAGTCAACTGGATAGGATCAACTGGGCTTCGGCATTCAAGGAGTTGATTGTTCTGGCTCTCCTAGAAGTAGCTGTTTGCTTGCGTTCCGAGGAGCCGGTCCACTCAAAGAGAGCACAAAAGGTTAGGAGGCAGCCTACCCTGTCGGATGCTCGCAGCGCTGGTGGTAAGATGCAAAATATTGTCCTTAGTATAATTTCTTTGTTAATATTATATTTTTTTATATCCAAAATTATCATGTTCAGGCGTGGTTCCTCGAGCATACATCAATGAGAGCACCAGCATATCCCGATAAACTGCCCCGGTTGTTGAAATGGTATGACGACCAAATGAATATCCAGTCGGTTCGGGTTGCCAACATGCAGCCTCACGACTTGGTAAGCTAATACATTGCTTCATTACTCTGACCATATTTTTTACTTAATGTGTTAATATTTTTACTTAATATTAATTTATTTATCGTCTTGCTTTGCAGTTGGAAGGAGCTACTGTACCACCGGCAGAGGAGCGTTGGCTTCTCAGTCAACAGACAGTAGCATCGCCTGAACCAATAGAGCGCTGTGAAAGCTGTGCCGAGTTGAGGATTGAATTGGCTGCGTTAAGGATCAACTCGACGATGTCAGGCATAGGCTGTCCATTGCTGAGGCCTCCTCAGTTCACTCCTCAGAAAGGAAAGCAATGCAATAAACGAGAGGACAAGGGAGACGGGAAACAGAGGAGGGGCATTCCCTGGAGTGTCTTCTCGAGCCTTTAAAGGAAATACTGAGGAAAATAAGATGAGGGAGGAGAATAAGATGGAGGAGGACCAAGAGGAGAAGGGATTGGAGGGGGAATCCTAGGACGATAAAATAGAGCATGGGATTGAAAATAAAGAGGAGGAGAAAGCGGAGAGGGGCAATCTATGGAGGGCCAAGAGGAGTCCAAATCTGATAATAAACTTGGCACTCCTGCTCCAAAGGGTGATGATGTTGACATAGAAATCGTTGGAATGCCTTCTCTTGTTAAGAGGGTGAAAAAAGAGCCGAGGAAGCGAAAGGCATCCAAGGTTAGAGGAGAATCTTATGAGACAATCCATCATAGAAAGTCGTCGAAGACAGTGAGCACATCAAAGCCCAACACAACAGTCGAAGATCACCAAATAATTATAAATTTTTTTTTGAGAAAATGACTAACCGACGAGATCGTATACACCAATAAGTTAGGTGGCGTTATAACAAGGAAAAGTCTTCGGGATCTCATTAACAATGATATGATAATAGATGATGTAAGTATTTCAAGAAACCTTTTTTAGTTATTGATTTTAGAATTATATTAATCGGTTTACATTCCATTGGCAGATAATTGATGCCGGCTAGGAGTTTTTGATGTGCAACTGAATAGAGCATCCAGACCGATACCATAAGTGCATCTTTGCATCAGTTTTCGTAACCGCTGTGTCTGACTTCTCCATTAACTCCTCATGAACTCACTGCAACATCAGGGGCGTCGATATTTGACAATGTATCCAATAAGATAAGATCCAATTTCGGTTTCTATTCACCATAATATACTTCGATAACTCGCACTGGCATCTTGTTGCTGTTGACATGGAAACAAAGGTGTTCATGCACCTGAATTCATTAAAACGCAATGCCAGGTACAAGGCCAATGCGAAGAAATGGCATACAATTCTTGGCCACATATTCCATATCTACTGCGATAAGGAGGAGGTGATGACTTGGCCGATGGAAGAGATTTCGGATTGCCCAAGTCAACCGGTCTGATCGCTGGATTGTGGCCTATACTGTCTGAGATACATAGAATGTCTTGCTCGACGGGACAATCCTGATATAAAGATGGATTTCACGGAGGAGGAAATAAGATAATACCGACGATAATTAGCTGCGACGATATTAAGAGAGGGCCTTAACCAAAAGATCAACGACCTTGTCGCAAACTGTTCTTATTTTTTTCATTCTTCTTTAATTGAAAATTTATTGTAATTTATTCATATTAACACTATTTCATATTTAATGCAAATGCAAATATTTTATATAGAGAACATGGGTGTCCTCGATTTATTCATCTTTATGCCTTTTCTACTTCACAATTTCTTAAGTTTTCATATATGATGTCGTAAATTAAAAACTAAAATGTCGGCGATTGAGAATAGGGGTATCGTAGGATTTTGCCTTTCGGGTGTCGTCAAGCTAAAGCTAGGGTATCGTTAGTTGAGAGCTGGGGGGTCGTCGCGCTAAAAGTATTGGTGTCCTTTCGTGAGATATGGGATGTCATAGGATTTTTCCTTTCGGGTGTCGTCGAGCTAAAGCTAGGGTGTCGCTAGCCCAGGGCTGGGGGGTCATCGCGCTAAAAGCATTGGTGTCCTTTCGTGAGAACAGGGGTGTCGTAGGATTTTTCCTTTCGAGTGTCGTCGAGCTAAAGCTAGGGTGTCGTTAGCCCAGAGCTGAAAGGTCGTCGTGCTAAAAGCATTGATGTCCTTTCATGAGAATAGGGGTGTCGTAGGATTTTGCCTTTCGGGTGTCGTCAAGCTAAAGCTAGGGTATTGTTAGCCGAGAGCTGGAGGGTCGTCGCTCTAAAAGCATTGGTGTCCTTTCGTAAGATATGGGATGTCGTAGGATTTTGCCTTTCGGGTGTCATCGAGCTAAAGCTAGGGTGTTGTTGCCCAGAGCTGGGGGGTCATCACGCTAAAAGCATTGGTGTCCTTTCGTGAGAACAGGGGTGTTGTAGGATTTTGCCTTTCGGGTGTCGTCGAGCTAAAGCTAG